>CM076577.1:423497219-423616680 GCA_034641835.2 Pinus albicaulis
TGTATATACTCAGAAGCAGTGAATTAAATTAGGAGAACTCAGAAACTTGTCAGCACAACGGATCCATTCACAGAAATATTTCTATATCAGCAGCAGTGAGACACAAGTTTTATATGCAGTGAAGAATTATTTGTTGGTGTGCATAATTTTGCAAGCTAAAATTTTGATCAAGAAGAAAAGGAATTATTTTTTCAGCATAAATTATATTTACAGCGGATGGGCAGAAATCTGAACTTTGACAATAGACCATATTTCAGCATACTGAGAAAACGTATATGAACCATGGCAGCAGCATATATTTATAAAAGCATAAACATAAGACAGTAGAAGATGTAATATTTTTTTTATTTTGCAACAGTCCTTCAAAGATATGACGTTGTTCCTTCAGCCTCCAATTATGTAATAAATCCCTCTTTAAACATAAAGGAGATATAAGTAATTTGAATGTCTGCAATTCTATGTTTGTTGAGGTGGAAAAAGGAACCCTGCTCTATTTTCTGGAGGAATACAGTTTAAAAAAATCTGATCATGGGTAATAAGCAGACTTAAATTTGGGAACCATAAGAAGATATATAATCTTTTTGGAATAAAATGGTGATTTTGGAGGAATGAGCACTTTTTGAGATATCTGGTTGGGAGTGATAAGATACTGAATACATATTTTTCTCCATAAATACAAGGAAATATTGCTAGTATTCAAAAAAAAAATTGTCAGACTCCCATACATTGAATGGGAGAACTTCTCCAGCTTGGAAACAGAGGGTGGAGAGGGATTATTTCATACCAAAAAACTTATATATATGTGATATATTTTAATGTGCTATGTATATTAAGATTTTGTTTTATCTAAAAAATTGTTCCCAATTTAATTAATTAAAAAAATTACAATATAAAAAATTGAATTTTCTTATTTTTATTACTTTTAACTTTTTATTATTAATTGAGCCGACATTTAAATGTTTACAATCATTTATAGACACTACAACATCTCTGCCACTTAATTTTAACCTTTTATTGGGCGAGAGGCACTCTCTAGCTCAATATGTTAGAGATGTTGCAATGTAATACAATGTCTCGTAAACATTTGACTAGGTCAAAATAAAATAATTATTAATTTTAATTATCAATAAAACATTTTGAATGCGTCAAACTACATAAAAATAAAAATAAATTAATAATTAAACTAGTCTAGATTAATTTTTACTCTGGATTTACAAGGCACTAAGAGGGATCAAAACTCTTTTCACTTTAAAATAGGCCTGTATTTCAAGATATTTGATCCCTCTTGGTGTTTGATAGATCTAGAGTTAAGATGGATCTACGTTGGTTATTTTTTATTCAGTCGACATGTAAATTTTTGCCAACTATAACACCCTCCTCCCACACTTACCCAAGTTCACTAGTCCACCGGGGTAAATTTGTGACTAAGAATTACTGTGATATGATTCAACCTCCTAGATCACCTTAAGGAAGTGGAAATCAACAAAGCAAAACCTTATTGACTTCCCTTGGGTGCTACAAGACCCCCAAGGGCTAAACCAGCCTTCCAGGTGTCAGAACCTGGATTAACTTTGTTTTAAATTGATCTCAGTTGCATGCACAAGTCTACATCCATGCGATTGAAAGCCTCTAGTCACATTCATAAGCCTGCAAGGGAGCGATTGTAGTCTCAATTTCATAGTTTTGTGCCTTCTGCCATGAAATTTGTGCCACCTTTTTAGGGCTAGACTCCAGGTCACTGCCCAAAACTTGATGAAACTTTCTTAAACAATGAATGAAAAAAAAACAAAGCCTTCCATACAAAACTTAGAAAATAAATTAACCTATCAAGGCCTAGCCATGACAAACATTTCGTCAAACATATCATGAACATGAAATCAACAGGTCATAATTACATATATGAACATAGGGATCTCATACTATCTGGGAATCATTAAGAAGGTATGAGGCCCCTCTCACAATAAGTACATTATCATATATTAGGTCATACATTCATTAACCATCCATTTATTAATCAAAATATGATGAGAGCCATAACTAGAATATGTCATAAAACCATGCTTATAACCAAAACCATAACAATGAAAAAACAACCATTATTGCCACATAATAACAAGTATAAATAATCATGAAATACAAGAGGAAAATATATCTTATTAACATATGCAAAAGGAAACCAAGTCAGGGACTTCCACAAACCACCCGACCATATATTGAGCTGATCCAAATCTTTCTTTTATCCAATCACCCTCGTGCCATATTCCAAGCGTGAATGTGGGACTCACAACCAAGAAATGAGGGCTTCCTTAGGATTTATTGTGTATTCCACCATTACCGGTTAAGGGATTCCTAAGCCCGAAACCTTGATCTATACAACTAGGCTTTACTGTGTATCCCACCATTACCATACAAGGGATTCCTTGGCCGAAATAAGAAACATACACTACTAGGATTTATTGCAATCTCACCAAAACCGATCAAGGGATCAGTAGGCCCTAAACAAGCATGGATACCTCTGGTTTTCCGCACCAATACCTTGAGTAATTTTCCCATCTCCACCCTCAGGATTTACCGTGTATTCCTCCTTTACTAGTCAAGGGATTCACACGCCCTTAGAAATTTTCCTGAGACTGCCTCCCTGCTTCCAAGACCATTTGGAAATCCAACTCAACCAAATGAAAGAACTCCATCACACCAGATGTCAAGGGAAGGTTGAAAACCATTGTCACACCTGGAAAAAACCATGCCAATGAAAACAAGATAACCAAATACACACATGCATATACAATGCAAGCCAAAAATAACATGCAAGTAATCTCGTTGTTGCTGCTTCATCCAACTCTTCCTTCCCTTATCTTTGATTCCCTTTTATTCCTTGTCCTTCCATTGCATTCTTTTATCCAATGCTAGAGTGCTCCAAGAATGCTCTAAGTGTGCAAGAGTATGAGAGAGAGAGAATAGAGAGAGAGATTTCCAAAACTAAACAGACAAAAGGTTAACCAAAAAAATTTGTGAGATGATCCTCATAATAATTTTTATCAATGAGGCTTCTATTTTATATAATTTCCATTATTTTCCTTCAGTTTCCTCTTCACATAAAACCTATGACCTTTCACCTTCCTTTTCTCCTAATTTCCATTATTTTCATAAATAAAATATCAATAAATGTTTATTTTCATTTTCAAATCCTTTGTCATTGCCTTTGCTATTTTCCTTAGCCATAATAAACCAAATGAATACCCACTAGGATGTTTTATCCAACATTCAGCTCGGAATACGTGTCCCATGACCTTGGTTTTATTTTTCCTTTATTAACTTTATTACATGGATTTTTAACGTTGTTACATACCCCTCCCCCTTAGGGGAACACCTTCCTCGGTGTTCAATGACACATATAACCAACAAGACCGCTGAAAAGAAAAACATATTGTCCATGGAGCTTTATAACTTAGCTCGATGCAGTATTTACAATGAACAACCTGCTAAAAATCAAACCAACATGACAAACATGACAACATAGAAACCATATCGCTTATTAGAGTTTTATAACACAACTCATTGTGGTATTTACAACAATAACCATACATAAATATATACATATACCAAAACTCATTTTCCATCATCAGAAAACAATTATTACAAGATAATACACCCTAGGGCCTGGGTTGGGAACCCCAACAGAGCAAGAGGCATACAACAACAAGAAACATAGAAACTTGTAGTCCTAATGCTTAAACTAGTAAAATGGGAAGAAGGAGTAGTACCCGTAGGTCCTACGTTTGAAGGCGATCCCGAAGGGTTCAAACCCTCTGCTTCTCCTAGTGCTCCAAAACCTGCAACTCATTCAAGAAAAACACATATACTAGTGAGAATTCAAAGCATGTTCAAGATATTAGCGTTAGTTCATATAAGCATATATGCATAAAAAATGAAAACATTCATAATAAGATCACAGTCATGTATAAAGCATAAAGATCATGAATATAAAGAATGGGACATAGCTTCCTTATTGATGAATGTAAAGATGTGTGGAGGAATACCACCTAATTTAGCCATGACTCCAAGAAAAACCGTCCTCCGGATTCGTCCCGCCCAAGCCTCAACAATCTCCTTATAAATGCATACACATGGATGTCATATAAGAGAAATGAACATCTTTGTGAGGGAAAAAAGGGTTTCCAAAATTTGGGAGTGTAGAAGGCATAAGGATAAATCAGAATTGATCACGGACAAAATGGCTATAATATAAATATCATGTCTTTCTCCCCCCTTTAGGCCTTTCCATGAGGTGTATTTATACCACCCAAAAATAGTTGTTTCAGTTGGGATACAGTTAGGCTATGGGTTGTTGTAGGTATGTTTCCGGTGTAACCCGTAAACCCTGCCCCAAAAATATGGATTTTTATATTTTTTTCTTATTTCAAATTATATATGCGGTTTGGGTATAAATGGACCTACGCATGCACGCGCTTTTGAGAGGGCAGAGTCGCGTATGGAATTTAAAATAATGTTTTTTAGGTGAAGGACCAAGTTTGAAGGGAAAGGTCTACCCAAGACCATAACTCAGAGCATCAAGTATACATAGGTGGAAAATGACGCTAAAATATATGCCCCCTAATAGATGAGGTCAGAAGGGGTGCATGATGGCTGAAATGTATTAACTGTATAAGAAGAATCATGGGACGACTTGGGAGGAGTTCACCAAATTTCAGCCTCCCAAAAACCAATGGAAGAGATCAGAAAGAAAGATCATGTCTGAGGCTGGCATACCCATGCTCGGAGATAGTAAAGCATGTCTGCATATAAAGTATAGAGCAGATCCAATATGTATACAAGTACAAAGGGAACTGAGAAACACGTAGTGGATCATTTGATCGTAGCCTCAAAAGTACATATCAAGGTCATATCATAGTATCACATATAAAATAATTGATCAATGATGTCGAAAGATATATCTGATCATTGATGTCACATAACTGATCCTCAAAGTAACAAGTCATAAAAGTGGAATAATGGTACTGCACACAACTTGGGTGCCAACACATAAGATGCTGTTGTGATGAACTGCAACATATAAGGTGGATGGTGTCACTGGAAAAAAATTGAAGGAGTTGACAAGTGAACAAAACATGTTGATGCAAACCCTATGTATTCACTGACTGCCATGGTACATTTATACACTATGGGAATAAATGAGGTGAAGTCGACCATGTGAGAAATCGTTTGATTACCGGTCTTTGATTTATACCGTTAACAAACATGAGAAAACTCACTGATAATGATGATGAGAGTCAAGGTAACCCAATACAATCTAACAAGTGTGAATAAATGAGTTGGAGTTGAACACTTGAGAGAATATACCAATCAGGAGACATTGATGTATTCTCACTGTCGATTGCGAAGGAGTCTGCCACTGATGACTGCAAACCCTAAGGTATTGAAAAAGGACTTTAGACCTTATTCCTATAGCAATGATTTAGAGTCGATGGGAAAATTTTTGTTGGAAGGAAGGCATTAAGGAATCCTCCATCATTCCAACACGAGTGTAACGTACATTCCAGTAATTTGGAAGGAATAATATGAATAAAGATGAAGTAACGAAACCGAAGCACATTTCCGGCATACATAATATGTGGCTAGCATGCGATAGAAACCCTCTAAACCAACCAATAATGAAAGCTGACACAGAGGTGAGGAATCCACCAATAGGGTGAAATTGAAACCAAGGTACTACACAAATCCCAATGTGTGATAATGTAAGCTGATGTCGAACACAAGAAAAAACAATTAGTCAAATACCCATAATGTTAATTGATGATGAGCACAAGGTCACTTATCAATGATGGAAATAGGGCTAGGGTGCAGCTCTAGGCCTACTCTCAAAGAAATTTTTCGAAGTCGATAAGAGCAAACCCACTAGCAAGAAGTCAATGGAGACCTTCTTAACTAGCACGAGAAAAGGACAAAATAGATGACGTGATAGAACATAACTTTGACAGAACGAGTATGGTCGACTGAAAAATGATTCAAGAGACACCATAGAAAGGCCGACTCAGGTTTACTTCCCTTGAACAAAAACACGACTCAAATGTGACTATATGGCAGCATATGATAACTTTGTATAAGTTTGTCATGCATGAGGCATAAAAAAACTCTCCATATGAATGGAAGAGATAACTAAACAGGGGAGTATTGACTTAATAAAAAGGTTATGGCTCTCCTAAGTCAAACTAAAGTTGGAGGAAAGAATTTATTTTGAGTGTTTTGTTTAAGGGCGATGCAACTAAATTTAGTTTTCATCAATTATGGAAGTAATGTCCCATTCCCTCACTTTTTGATATATATAATGTTTTTGTCTTTTTTCATATTAAAATCCTGAAAAAGAATAAAAGAATGCCTATAGTACAATGGAAAGAACGAGTGTCGGAATATCGATGTGCTAGTTTTTGGGACTCGAACATTCCTATTCTCAATGCAAGGTGACGAAATTGGTCAACGAAACTCAAAGGGATGTTCTCACCAGGGGCATAATGTGTCAAGTCGTAGAGGCTAAAAAGTGGCTTATACACAAGTCCAAGTGAAGCCAGCTTAAGGAGAAAAGGTACAAATAGTCAACATGCAATGCAATAATAAAATTCAACATGTATAAAGCCAGAAACACAATGAAGAAGAAGGAGAATGAAGCTTCATTGCAAATTCATGGTGGGACTAAAGAGGACTCCCGAACCTAAGAAAAAAAGTTCAGCATGGGTGCCAAGTGACAAAAAGGTACTATCTAGGGTACCCATGATAAGGGAGGCTCCTACCACACAAGTTATGACGCTTCTAAGCAACAATAAGGTTATGTGTCACATCTTGGTTGGGTCGATCCTAAGGCCAAAATGGAAAAGGAAACTGATAATGCACAATGAAGGTGGAGAACCTAACCTATATGCTAGTTTCAAGAAACAATACCTATCAGAGCGGATCAACCATAAACATATCCAAAGGAAAAAATATTCAAAGTTCTGTAGACATAAACATGAACACTAGGCAAGAAGTTAATACATCCCATATATAAATTTTAGAAAAAGCTTGTGTTATCAAATACAAAACTTGAAAATGCGTACCTTATATATATAATATGGTACAAGGAACCACACAACCTTATGACTTATGCATAATAGTTCTTTAGGGCAAGCCCCTTCTGGCACTCTAACCAAGGACTCCTTTGGCAGCGAAAACTCATGGCTTAAAAAATTTCCTCCTGCGAAGACAAATCAACATTCAGGAAATCATGAGAACTAAAAGGATCAAAAGAGGGAATCAAGGGGTCCCATGTACCCAAAGGATAAATCACTTGATCAACTGTTGGGATCAAATCTCGGAAAGGAAACTAATAATTCAAAGGATCCTTCTCAGAAGCAATTTAGGATAGAGGATATAACAACACATAGTTTACCCGTGGCAAGGCAGATCCAACTTGAATACTTGGAACATACCAAGGGGAATTTTGAACTAAGTTTGAATCGGGATGGTAATTATCAGATGCAAGCTGATCAATAGTGACAATACTTCCATTATGAGGAAAATACATCACTCGAAAGAGTGAAGACACCACAAAGTTCATAACATAGACATAATCACGCCCAAGTAGCATATTAAAGTCCAAAGAGAGATCAACCACCATCAAATAAATTTAGATCGTCTTCCCACCTAAGGTGATAGGAAGTTGAGGAAGAACACCCATAGATTCACCAAGTCTTATATCATAAGATAGCAGATGACTGGATAGCCCAAATATTTCCAAGTTGAGGAGGATATAATATTTGTAGAGGATCCTTAATCCACTTCACATCGATAGACATTTGTGGAATTAAGTTTAACCCTTATTTGGAAAGGTACAATAGAAGGAAGACGAGGCTCAATGAGGTTATTCCAATTAAAGGAAACACTCCTAGAACTTGGAGGTGGTATACTTGAAGAGACCAAAATGCCCCCTAGACCGGAATATTGTGAACTAGAAATAAATAAGACTTTGTTGTTAGACACTTCACCCCCCAAAAAAGGTGTGGGATCGGCTAGAGATTTCACTGGCTCGACCACTTCATCAACCAATCATTGGTTAGACTGTTGAGAAACCATAACAGGTTCAGGAGCATAAGAACCTACAAACTCAGACCACAAACTTTGTACCACTGAAATATCAGGGCACAAATGAGTTGGATGATATCCCTTACAAATATTACAAGGGAACTTAGGTTTAAATATTTTATGCCTAGGTTTTTGATCAACATTAATGCCCCTAGCATGACTAGCAGTGGCTGGTGCATAATTGCCAACATGACTTGCAGAGGTTGGTGGAGGATCTCCAACATGACTTTCCGAGGTTGGTGGAGGGTCTCCAACATGAATTGTAGAGATTAATGACTCTTTTCCACGAGAAATAGGACTTATGCCCCAAGTCCAACCCAAATAAGTATGTGATTCATCATCAGGATGAGTGATAGAGGTAGATAAATCATTGCTAGTATGACTTATAGTGACTAGAATTATGTCCCCAACATGACTAGAAGTAGCTGAAGGCTCATCTCCAGCATGACTAGCAGGGGTCGATGATGATGCATGGAGACAATTATTCTTCTCCTTATTCCTCCTCTTTCTCTTCTTTTTAGATTTCTTATTGTAATATGGATGATAAAGAGGAGGCCTAGATTTCTTTGGCGAATAGGATGAAGAATTAACACCCATTCGATGCTCTTGAAATAAAGAATTCATTTGATAATCTTCAAGAACATTTGGAACATTCAAAGTGGACCACAACCAAATGGGTAGTCAAACATTTAATCCAAGAATATTCAAAGTGGCCATCAAGGGGTTCCCAATGTTTCCAAACAAAGGAAAAGCACAAGATTCCCCTTTGGGAGGGGTTTCTTGGTTGGCATCCACAATAATATTGGCCATACTCAACTAATACACAGATCCTTCCCTTACGGGATAGTTCAAATGAATTTGCAAGGAAGAGAGATGCATGATCAAAACTTCACCCTTAAGGAGGCAAATCCACAATTTCAAAAAGAAAGATCAAAAACCTTCCAAGACCAATGGAGTGGTTGATCAGTCACTCAGAAGAAAAGGTCCAAAGTGCCAAAACAAAAATCCAACTAAAGCCCACTAAATACAAAGAGCTAAGTGAACTCTACTATAAAAATCTCTAAAGATACAACCAAACAAGAAACTTCCAGGTATTTCCACTCCGGGTTATTAGGACCAGACACCAAAATACAAGAAAGTGAATAAAAGAGCCTTTTGAAGATAGTCCGGGGTAATTACACCCCAGGCCTACTAGCGAAGGTAATAAACAGTTTCGTTGAGCTCCAGACAAAAGCATTTTTCGGTGCAAGTACTTGAGCTTCGCAAGGGCACCCTTCATAAGTACTAATGAGAGTGATACAACATATATCTTAGGTACCATGAGTATTCCCCCCCATAGTCACTTGTGTGGTCCCTAGGAAAGGAAACTAAGGTCACGAGTTCATATCGAAAGTTGGGCGGAACAATCTTTGTTTGAGATCCAGCAAGTAGGAGAGGGGGTATCTCTCTTCCCTATTTTCACTCACCCTCGTGCTTGACTCTCTTATATGGATAGCTTTCCCGGACAGCTTAACGACATTGGATTTCACTCTTTAATCAACTTCTATGTTTCAGTTTGGAGTGCCCTTAGAGATTTTACTCTCCACACACCTATTCCAAGGCCCCAAAAGTCCTAGACTAGTTGATGATATATGACAAATCAAAAAATTCTAGTTCATTTTAGTCAAGCACTTAATTTTAATGGTTGTTCTTAAGTCAAGGGTAAGATAGAAGTGCAACAGATGGTGTTTTGACTTGAAAGAAATCAATAGAAAACCTAGCTACATGAAAATGCAACTCATTTTCTTCAATGAAAAGTGATTTCTACAAAGGTTCTACGAGAAACCTAATAAAGCAATTTTTATTTATTTATTTATTTTTATTTTTATTTTTTATTTCATTTTATTTATTTATTTATTTTATTTTTATTTTTATTATTTTTATTATTATTTGTTTATTTTTTTATCAATTTTGCATTCACACATTAAAAGACTAACAAAAGAACTAAATGCCCAAAATGAATCTATCCTAATGCATACTAGAATGCTTTAAAATGCAAGATCCTATGGATTTTTTTTAAAGCAAGCAAATGTGTTTCTCGTAGAGATCAAGAGGGCAAAACCTAACAAAAAGGAGGAACAAATTCAAGCAAACATTTTCCAATGTCAAGAATATTCATCCTAATGAAAAGACTTCACACCTACTAAAAAAAAAGAAGAAGAATAAAACCAAAACCAAAAGAAAAGAAAAAATGGCAACAAAAATATGTTTTTATCTTTTTTCTTTTTAAGGACAAAAAGAGTTCTTGAGAAAACAAAAACTACCAAAGACTTCAAGATCACACAATTGAGCAAAAAGGACCTCAAATTCCACAAACCATAGAAATCATTAACATGAAAAGACTTAAAAAGTGGAAAGAGGTTACAAACACAAACAAACTTGTCTGAACAGTAGCACAACAACTTCAGCAAGCAAGAAAATTTCAAGAAAACCAAGAAAAATATTCAAGATAGCAAGAAGTACCTTTCTCAAAAACGAAGAAATACCAAGAAAGACAATGAAATAAAATCAAAGGCGAAGCGGTATAAAGGTTGGGTATAAACAAATTAAGACTAATTCATTGTTCCAAATGTTCAAAATAGCCATGAAATTCAGCAAGAAGCCTTGATCCCAAACACAAAAATTGATTCTGCACCAAAAAGGGAAAACCCTATGTTGACTAGGTTTTTCACCAAGAAAGATAGGAAACTGAAAGATTGCAAAAAGCAAGACTCTCCCAGACCATCAATGATTAAACAGAAGGAATAAAAATAGGAAAAAAACTTCAGTGGACTCATAATCCAAAATATTCATTTGAAACCAAAAATATGCGGCTTGGTAGTAACAAACCTACATATATACGCGATTGTACTCTAGGAAACATGCGTATACGTGTGTTTCATTGGACAAAAATGTGTGTGTATGAAACTGTATAAACTAGAAAGCGCGTATAAAAAATCTAGTAAGGAAAAAAATAAAATTTTAGATCTGATCCATAAGATCAAACTTTCTGCCTAGATTGAAAATGAATCAAAGATATTGGAAAAGTGAACAAACCAAACAAGAAAGCTCAGATCCATAGAGAAACAACCCAAAATAGGAATTACAAGAATGTAATCCCCAGTGGAGTCACCAATTCAATTATGGGATAATTCACCCTAGGGTCTGGGTTGGGAACCCGAACAGAGCAAGAGGCACACATCAACAAGAAGCGTACAAACTTGTAGTCATAATGCTTAAACTAGTTAAATGGGAAGAAGGAGTAGTACCCATAGGTCCTACGTTTGAAGGTGATCTCGTAGGGTTCAAACCCTCTACTTCTCCTAGTGCTCCAAAACCTGCAACTCATTCAAGAAAAGCACATATATTAGTAATAATTCAAAGCATGTTCAAGATATTAGCATTAGATAATATAAGCATATAAGCATAAAACATGAAAACATTCATAATAAGATAATAGTCATGTATAAATCATAAAGATCATGAATATAAAGAACGGGACAAAGCTTCTTTATTGATGAATGTAAATATGTGTGGAGGAATACCACCTGATTCAACCATGGCTCCAAGCGAAACCATCCTTCGGATCCATCCAACCCAAGCCTCAACAATCTTTTTCTAAATGCATACACATGGATGTCATATAAGAGAAATGAACATCTCTGTGAGGGAAACAAGGATTTCCACAATCTGGGAGTGCAGGAAGCACAGGGATAAATCAGACTTGATTACAGACAAAATGGCTATAATATCAATATCTTATCTTTATCCCCCCTTCAGGTCTTCCCATGAGGTGTATTTATACCACCCCAAAACATTTGTTTTAGTTGGGATACATTTATGCAACGTGCTGTTGTAAGTAGGCTTCCGGTGTAACCCGTAAACCCTGCCCAAAAAATAGGGATTTTTTATATTTTTTTCATATTTCAGATTATATACATGGGTTGGGTATAGATGGACCCGCATCTGCATGCACTTTTGAGAAGGCAGAGTCGCGTATGGAATTTAAAATAATGTTTTTTAGATGAAGGACCAAGTCTGAAGGGAAAGGACTGCCCAAGGCCATACATTAGAGCATCAGGTATACAGAGGTGGAAAATGATGCTATAACAATAATGAAGGATGCATAGCCCATATTTGATCAACCATCTCCCATGTAGCTTCATCGGGCCCAAATTTCTTCCATTGCACTTTAACTTGTTCAATTGTTTGCATCTGGAGCATGAACCTCTTTCGCTGCAATATGCACTGAGGTTCCGGCTGAAATTATCCTTTTGGGCCCACTTACAAGATATGCCATTTAATAACATGATCAACAACATTTATGCCACTGGTCCAATCCTCTCAAGGATCTCGAAAGTCCCGCAATATTGAGGTGCAAGCTTCGCACATGACCCAATCCTCAAGGAGCTCTTCTTGGGCTTGATGTGCAAGTACACATGCTCCCCAACCAAAAAATATTTGAATGCCCCGTGCTGATATGCATAAATTTTCTACTTGACCTGTGCTACCTTTTGATTCTTCTTAATAACCTACATTTCCTGTTCCAATTCTTCCAACCGATGGGAGCATTACAACTCCACCCATAGTTCTTCAAACAGACTCATCCTCAATGACTCCTGGTACTTATTGTTGTAAGCAAACTCAACCAATGGAAGATACTCTTCCCACTTTCGATACTGATGCATAACAAAATTTTCAACATGTCCTCCAAATATTGTTGACACCCTCTGTCTGTCCATATGTATGCGGATGATAAGCTTTGGTGAAGGCCAAATTTGTACCCAAAATTGCAAGTAACTCTTTCTAGAACCTAGAAGTGAACTTAACATCTCTGTCCAACACAATATTCTTTGGAACACTATGCAACCTCATTAAATCCCTAATGAAAACCTATGCTACATCGCTAGTTGAATAAGTAGGCTACACTGGAATGAAGTGTGCTACCTTTTTCAACCTATCAACCACAACCATAATAGAATCACGTATTGTAGATGTCATTGGTAAACTTATAATGAAATCCATGGAAATGCTTCCCATTTCCATGTTGCAATCAGAATCAGTTGTAGTAATCCACCTTGATGTTTACCCTCTGCTTTTTCCTGTTGACAATCCAAACATCTAGCCACAAAATCTGCCACTTCCTTCTTCAATTTAGACCAATAGTAGAACTTATTCACCGATGTTAATGTCTTCTGATATCCCAGATGACCTGAATATGACTTAGCATGAAATTCTCTCAAGAGAAGCTTCTTGAGCTTACTGTTGTTCGACACATAGATCCTATCCCTAAATCTAACCAAACCATCTGGTGTGAGATGATAGTACACATCCTAATCACCTGTACCCTATTGTTGTAACCTATGCCTAAGATTCATGTACCTGTCATCCTGTTGTCCTGCCTCCAGGGTCTGATCCTGTAAATCTGTCCCATATGAACTCATAACTGCTATGTGATTTACGTGTACTCTTCTGCTAAGAGCATCTGCAACCTTGTTCTCTTTACCCTTAATGTACCTAATCTTGAATTTAAACTCATTGATTGTATCCAACCATCTAGCTTGCATTGAATTAAAACTAGGTTGGTCAAACAAGTATCTCAATCCACTGTTATCACTCATCAAGATGAATCACCTGCCAAGAAGATAGTGCCTCCACATCTCCAAAGCATGGATGATCACTACCAACTCAGGATCATGTGTCTCATAGTTTTTCTCGTGCTCATTCATTTCCATTTACTCATAGCACACTACCTGTACTTCCTACATTAAGACTCCATCAAGTCCTCGCTTGCAAGCATCTGTATGCACCACAAACTCTCTATCCAGATATGCAATATTTAGAACTGGAGCACTTGTAAGCAACTGCTTCAACTACTCAAAATTGGTTGCACATTCCTCTACCCATTCAAATTTCTTCCCTTTACTCTGCAATGATGTAATAGGATGGCAATTTGTGAGAAGTTTCTGATGAACCTCCTGTAATAACATGCTAGTCCCATGAATGATATGAACTCATCCACATTCCTAGGAGCTTTCCATTCCATGATAGTTCTCATCTTTTCTGGATCTACTGCTATGCCTTCCTTGGAAACAACATGCCCCAAGTAATGTACCTATGTTTGAAAGAAACTACATTTGCTAAGCTTGGAATACAATTGATGCTCTCTTATAATACTATTTCTAAGTGTTTGGCACGTTCTTCCTCATTCTTAGAATATATCAATATATCATCAATGATTACAATAACAAACTTGTCCAGATAAGGACATTAGACGTTATTAATTAAGCACATAAAATTAGTTGGAGCATTAGTCAAACCAAAAGGAACCACGACAATTCATAATGCCCATACCTGGTTCGGAAAGCAGTCTTGTAAATGTCCTCTTCTTTGATATGTACCTAATGGTAACCTGATCTCAAATCAATCTTCAATAACATTGTTGCTCCCTTCAACTAATCAAAGAAGTCATCAATCCACGGAAACAAATACTTGTTCTTGATGATTACCTTGTTCAACTGTTGTAATCAATGCATAATATGAAAGTACAATCCTTTTTCACAAACAATACTGGTGCACCCTAAGGCGACAAAATTGGCCTAATGTATCCGTTGACAAACATTTCATTCAACTACAACTTCATTTCCACCAAATATGGAGCTCTCATCCTGTAAGGTTCCTTCGATTCTGGTGTTTCCCCTGGTACCAACTCAATAGAAAAGTATACTTCTCTGTGACACAAAAACTCTGAAATATCTACTGAGAATACATCTTGAAACTGCTACAAAACTGGATACTTCTTCAAGACTTCTACATCCTCAACATCCTTACCTTTATCACTATAAATATGCACTACAAATAACATGCACACTTTCCTGCGACTGTACTTTGCCTGCATAGTTGTAACCATTATGGCTGATGTAGCCTTCTTCTTACCTTGTAAGATTCTCTATTATAAATTTTCATCCAATCACTCAATAGCCTTGTCATAATAATCCACCTTAGTCTTGTGAAGGTACAACCAATCCATACTGAGAAACATATTGTATGATCCCAATGGAAGTACATGCAAATGCGCTGATGTAGGCATACCATTCTACCCAAATGCATAAGCTCTTACCCAGTGATGAACTCTTTTATGTACTTGTAGCCAACTGCACTAACCAAGATTCTACATGTAATTCTTTATTCAAACCACATGTATCCATCATGATAGGATTAACATAGCTATAATTAGATATAGGGTCAATAAAATTAGAAACAACTTGATCACAAAGCTTACCATCCATCTTGATAATAGATGTGTGATGATCTTCCTGCCTATTATCCAATGCTGCATAGATCCGAAGAATGCTCTATCCAACATCCCCAACTATCTACACTTCCTGTGCATTATAAATATGAGGCCTACCACCCTGATATGATAGGAAATCCCTCTTAAGATACTCCTTACCACATATCCAGCAATGCATCTGTCCCTTACCCTCATATTTATTATGATGCCCTCCAGGATGTGACCCATTTTCCAGTCCAACTAAATTAAACTTCTTGTAACGAATACCATTCTCATTCTCACCTGCATCCTAAAGTCTTATTTTCTTCGGTGGCCACTTTGCCTTAGCTTTGTCTTTCCCTTTCTAATCTTTCCGAGGTTTTGTCTTATGCTTTGATTTCTCGTAATAATGTTTCAACCTCCTAATGGCCTCCTCTAATGATCTAGGCTCATCAAACTTGATATTGTCTTTGAATGCTACCGGTAACCCATTGATGAATCTCTAAATCTTCACTTCTCCTCCTTAAGATAAGGCACATACTTCAACAACTCTAATAATCTGCTAGTATAATCCTCATCATTCATAGATCCCATCTTCAACTCATAGAACTCATTCACCCTGTCATCATAGTATCTCTTAGATAAATACTTCCTCTTGAAAAGTATTTCAAAATCCCTCTTAGTCAACTCCTCTTATTAAATGCCTCTAAAATTTTTCACGTCTTCCCACCATATGTTTTATTTACCATTAATATTGAAGGTATTTATCCTGGATTTCATGTTCTCTAAATAGTCATGCAATATTAATAACTTATTCACCCTAAGCAACCAAGCTTCTGCATCCCATGATGAATTCATTTCTCCATCAAACATAGGTGCCTTGGATTTCTTGAACCCATCCAACAAATATCCCTTGTCGCTCCTCCTGTAAGGATGCTATCGACGATGACCATGGTATATGTCTAAACCATGAATAGAATAAATCCTATGTCCATCGCCTCTCCTATCAGGTGTATCTAAGAATATGTCGTCCCTGTCCGACCTGGGTCCATCATTAGATCTTCTACCATAGGCTCCATTAGTTCTATCCTCCTGTCCATGACCGATCCTAAGCGGTCCCTGTCTCTGCAAATCTGACAAACTCTGAAGGATAACCGCATTGACCTCTAGTTGTTTCGCTTGTGCCTTGGCAAGTCTCTCTTGTGAATGAATGATTATGTCATTATCTGCTTTGAAACTTCTTATTTCTTCCTTTAAACTTCTCAAAGTGTCTGCTAAGTGAGGGGAGTACTCATCACCATGTTTCTCATTTGATCTATAGGGAGAATCTCATGAACTATAATCCACCATTTTTCTATTCATCTTTGATATTTTTCTTCCTGCAAGTATATCATGTCAGTTAAACCAAAATTTTAATATAACCAACATACCTTAGTATAGTTAAGGGGATTACCTTGTTTGCAATATCAACCATATTAGCACAATACATGCATAATCATACTCATAACAATACATCAACATCAACTCAGTCACTATCCAGTTATCATGCATGACAATACCAACTGCATACCATGACCTCATGCACGACAACATTGACCATAACAATGCAAGCATAGACATTGACATGCATAACAAATGCATATACGATCGACATGCATAACAAATGCATATACGACCGACATGTATTCATGACAAACTCATCGCAACAACAACATCAACAACTTCTACATGACAACACAACTGCAACAATGACCACCATCATGCATACATAATAGGCATATATACAACATTCATGAATGCATTAACCACATTCCGCCCATCCAGTCCAAGGGTTGTACCATGCTCTAATACCAATATGTAAAACCCTCCTCCCACACTTACCCAAGTTCACCGATCCACCGAGGTAAATATGTGATGAAGAGTTACTATGATATGATTCAACCTTCTTGATCACCTTAAGGAAGTGGAATCGACTAACCAAAACCTAATGACTTCCCTCAGGTGCTACATAACCCCCAAACAATAAACCACCCTTCTAGGTGCCTAGACCCTAGGTTAAATTTGTTTTTCACCGATCTAAACTCTCAGTCGCATGCAAAAGCCTGCATCAATGTGACTAAAATCCTCGAGTCACATGCATAAGCCAAAAAGGGAGTGACTTCGGTCTCAATTTAATAGTACTATGCCTGATATCATGAAATTTGTGCCACCTTTTCATGTCTAGACTCCAAGTCACTGCTCACAACTTGATCAAACTTTCCAAAACAATGAATGACACAAAGAAAAAGCCTTCCATACAAAACTTAGACAAAAACTTGACCTAGCAAGGCCTAGCCATGACAAACATTCCATGAAACACATCATGAACATGAAATCTACAAGTCATAATTACATATATGAACATAGGGATCTCATACTTAGTTGGGAATCATTAAGAAGGTCTGAGGCCCTCTCACAATAACTGCATTATCATCTATTAGGTCATACATTCATTAACCATCAATTTACTAATCAAAACATGATGAGAGAAATAACTATAATCTATCATAAAACAATGCTTATAACCAACATATAACCAGTAAATAACAATTATAGAGCAACCATTAAAGCCACATAATAATAAATACAAATACTCATGAAATTCAAGAGGAAAAGAGCTCTTATTAACATAAGCAACAACCAACGAAGTCAGGTACTTCCATGTACCACACAACCATATATTGGGCTGAACCAAAGCTTTCTTTCATCCAATCACCCTCGTGCCATATTCCAAACATGATTGCGAGACTCACAAAAAAGAAACTAGGGATTCCTTAGGATTTATCGTGCATCCTACCATTACCAGTTAAGGGATTCTTAGGCTTGATACCATCATCTAAAAAATTAGCCTTTACCGTGTATCCCTCCATTAGTGGTCAAGGGATTTCTAGGCCCCAACAAGAAACATACACTACTAGTATTTACCGCAATCCCGCCAAAACTGGTCAAGGGATCACTATGTCCTAAACAAGCATGGATGCCTCCAGATTTCTTCACTAATACCTTGAGGAATTTTCTCGTTTCCACCCTTAGGATTTACCGTGTATCCCACCATTACCGGTCAAGCGATTCCTAGAACCTTTGGAATTTCTTGAGACCATCTCACTCGGTTCCAAAACCATCTGACAATCTAGCTCAACCAAATGAAATAACCCCATCACACCATGGTTATCTGAAAATGGAAAGGAAAGGCTGAAAACCACTATCACATCTGGAAAAACCCATGCTAATGACAACAAGATAACCAAATACACACATGCATACATCGTGCATGCCAAAAATAGCAAGAAAATCATGCATGCAACTCGATACATGCAAGTAATCCCGCTATAGCTGCTTGATCAAACTCTTCCTTGCTTGATCTTTGCTTCCCTTTGTTTTCTTGTCCTTCCTTTGTGAAAAATCTGTAAACTTAGGATCCTACTGTAGCATCTCATGGAAAATATTCTATTTGTTATTTAACCGGAAAAATTATTTACTGTGTTCTAAATAAAATATCGAAATCTATTCACTTCAACCTACACAAATAATACTACAGAAACAAATCTGAACATACACAGATTACACAACCATTCGACACAATTATTTTTGGACAAATATCCTTGGAAAAACCCAATGCGGGAAAACTGATGCAGTAGGTCTGAGGGTTTATGTTCTTATGCAGTAAATTTTAAGTACATATCTATGATTGACTAAATTGTCAAATCATTCAGTAAAATTGACGAAATATATCTCGTGAGACAAACCTCACTCCTCCACGAGAAACTGGCACTGATCTGCACCAAGGCTGTACTGCCATGCGCTGCCTCTGTACAGTGACTACGTCACAACTCGGCTGCCCTTCTGCCTTTGTGCTGGTCTGCCTAGTGGCTTGGACACTGAGCCTCTGGAAAATATATTTGGAGTCTAAACTAAATCTGCGTTGTCTCTCTGGCAGGAAAATAATTTCCCTTCTGCAACTCTGCGTAGTGACTTCATAGGCTCCGCGTCACTGGCTCTACATAATGTTGTGGCTCTCTTTGTCTTTGTTGCTATGTACTCTTTGGCTGAGGATAACTTTCAACCAGTGATACTGCCCCTCATTGCAATGAAGAATCACTTAGATCTGATCTTCGTCCGAGCACTGCTCCATCAGAAGAAGTCGATCTCTAAATTCTCTGTATCTCTCCAATATATTTTCTAAATGACCCTTCAATTCCTTCTTATAACATTCTCGTTGAAGATTCAATGGCTTAGATTAGATCTTAATCAATGGCTAATAATAAATTTTGACTTTATCTGTTCCTTCTATATCATTCACATTCATATTCTATTAATACCCTTTAATTATTTTATTTTCCTAAGTTTTAACTTAGGGTCCCTGTGGTAGTGTATTCAGTGCATGGGCGTATGAAATACACTTTGCTTAGTAGGTTGGATGCTTACCTACATACGAGTCACAGGTCAAAATGGTTTGTTAAACATTAGGGGAACAAGTTCAACAAGTAATAAGCTGAGGTTAGAGAGGAAACATATCATATTACATAAAAAAGAAAACAAAAAGAAAACAATATGCATAAGATATGCACTTGATATAGAAAACACACTAATAACTAAAAATGGAGAGCTTCTCCCTTTATTAGGTGTTGGTTGTGATAGAAGATAGAATGTTAAAGCTCGTGTAGTGGATCCTTTGAGCTATGGAGCTCAAATATCCAAGAAAAGGAGGTCTCTTTCCCTGAAGTTTTCAACAAGCTTCTCTTCCCTCTCAAAGGATGGTAGCTTGACGAACATGTGGTGAACTCCTCTCTCTTGGACTGAGATGTTGCATGTCCAACAACTGAGTCCTTTTAATCCCTTTGCTGCTGGACTATGCAAGCTGGTTTTCTATGGAGCTATTTTGCCAACATAACAATGTGTCTCCAATTCTTCTTACAAAGGCTAGCTTTTATAGACCATTTTCAAATTGTCCCTCCTTCTCTTGGCCCAAAATGGATGGGGACACAAGAGTGGAGGTATGATTCCTTTGTGTGTTGCATTAAAGCCTCAAGGTGGCTCAAAGACGACTCTACGTGGTTAGGTTGAGTGAGAATATTTTTAACGAAGTGTGCCAACTAGTCCCAGATGGTGACATTTCGTCATCCCCAGGACCACACGGCTATTGAAGGGATTACCGTGTTGTGCATGAATATCGAAGAAAAAGCTGCACTATGTGCCAAAAGTCCTCGTTGCCTATGCACTGTCCATAAATTTGTCCTTTGACCTTAGGAAGAATTAATTTTTTTGGCTCTTCCTAATGTATTCCTTCTCTGGAAATCTTTATTTGTACCTTATTCTTGACATTTTTAATGTCTTTTTCCCGTAAAATTTTCCAGTGTTAACAGTTCCCCCCTAATGTATGAGGTCCAGGAAGAACTATATAGCCGAAATACATCATGGTTTCTTTTCTGTGTGATCCTTTTGAGAGAGAGATAGAGTAACTTGCTTTGGAACTAAGTTGGGAGACTTCTTGTCTTAAGTAAAAAAGACACCATGCTTTGTTGGAAACCTGCAAGAGATAGAATGAATAAAATATTTCTACGAGGCGGGCATGTCCCATGCTCATGATGTTTTGACTAGTTAAGCTTATCTGATAGATAATGGTTTTGTTTATACCACTTTTGGTAGTGCCCTGCTGCTGGTTGATGACGACAGTTGTTGACACCCTCGGGGGAATTTTTATTTGAAAAATGTTGAATGTGGTGCCCACATGCATAATATTGGTATGGCACATTTATTTAGAACAAGTGATTATTGTATGCATGGGTATTTTACTGTTGGGGACCTTCCCGTGTAAGCATTTTTGAAAGAGGTTCTTATTGAGTCACGGGTCTTCGACAAATTTTGACAGAGTGCAACGGTTATGAAGTACGATACCATCTTGGACATGAAAGCTTATGTTGAAGTCGAATTTCAAGAGGATCAATGACATAAATGGGAAATTATGATTCCCATAGTGCCATCCAAGGATTCCCTTATTGAGGTGAGGAGTCATCCAAGGTACTACCTCCTTCTTGGAAAATGGTTGTTGCAGTTGACAAGAAGGAAACATTAACTGAGAAAATGAGTACTGATGCAAGGGACCAGGGTTTCTGATGTAGCAAGGCGTGGTGTGATGGGTTAAATAGGCATGATGAAGAGAAATGGTCATAAATTATGATGGTAGTTAAGTGGCCCGAGGTCGGAGCTGTAAATGCGAGTGGCGACAGTCATAAGAATTTCTGGTGAGGAAATCCCTATAGTTGGTAGGAGATCCAGGGTGGGTGTATGGCTGCTATGAGTGTCATGGTTGGGTGTGGAAAAATAATGTGTATCTCAGACCAAGGGTGATTAGGGACTACTACCAGGTGAGAAATGTAAATGGATGGGTGGGAGTGCTCTCCTAAAAAATTCTTTGTACACTTTCCGAAAGAATATAAAATGGGTTTGGATGTACGAGCACGAAGACAGGTGCCCCTAAAAACGTGAATAATCCTTCACCATGGTGTGAGGAGTGTGTTTTGCTGAGGGTGGGGGCCCTGTTGACTGGTCTTGGTGCAGGGGTGATGAAGTGGATGAAAAATGTCATAGATGGGCTATGCCAATGGGGGTGTGATAGGCCAAATGTGAAACGCAGTGGTGCATTTTTTTTATCTTCTTGTGAGAATGGTAGCCTGGAAAGTGGATTTTACATGACATGGGTAAAACTTGACTTAACGTATGATGGATGAATGACCATGAAGTGCTTCTCGGGCTTGGGGTTTTGATGGCCATGGCTCCAGACCTTTGGGGTATGGTCTACATGAGATATGGACACCATGGAGGTTGAGGTTCTACCGACCTACAAGGGTGCTTATCATGTGCAAGGTGGGGTGATGATAAGCATGGTCGGGTGAAAGAAGCATATGGTCTATTTCTTTGAAGAAATGATGTTAGGATATGCAAGGCTTCTTAGGGAGTCTATTGTGCTAGGGGTAGAATGATACCTACTCTTGTAACTTTGTTGGCTGGGACATATGGTGATTTAGCATGTTTATAATACCTGCAACCAATACCCCAAGTAAAAAGCATATTTTTCATACAAACATGTTTGAAATAATTTGAACATAAATCAATAAGAGAGGGCATACTCGAATTGTAGTATGGTGGACGTTGTGCCTGAAAATGACTTTTTCTGAGTTGTGGATTTATTGGGCCTGTTTTGAACATGATGAAGTTTTGATCACTATGTTTCTTGCGATTTTATGATTGGGTACTTTGAGCTCTAGTTATGGTATGTTGAAAAAATGAGAAAAGGGCGATAAATGGGCCAATATGGTTCATTTCAACTCATTTGTTTCTTCTGAGGGTCTGAGGTAAAAGCCAAGCTCCTATTCCCGAGATTCTCTTGTCGTTGTGGTTAGCCTAAGTACCCAGAATTCGTGTTTTCAGTGTCAGTTAGGACCATAAATGTCTCGCTTTTCATTTTTTTCATTTTTTTGAATTGGGGGGTGTCCGTACAAATATGGAATTGTATGGATTTTATACCCATTTTTGGGTAATACCGCGTGGGCGATCAAGGATGACCCACGTGGTCCTTGTGAAACACGTAATTTTTGTGCGAGACCCTCGCGGTTGGGAGAAATTATGCACAATGGACCACATGTCTGTATCTGCTACAGGAAAGTGGTCATCGCGCCTAAGTTTTTCACAAGCACGAGGAAGTCATTTTTTTGAATTTTTTTAATCTTTTTTGGTAAAAACTTATTTTTGGTGTTTTCTCTGATGGCAGGATGTTGTGGTAGGAGAGAGACTGGCTTGATATCCATGCGGCTGTAGCCCAAGTCCCCCATGCTTGGGGGATCCTGGCTCAGTATGGTTTACTAAAGTTCTTAGAGAACAAGATATTGAGGTCCTAGGATGGGTAACTGTGATACCTGGTCCAATGCTAGAAAAGGAGACAACGTGTTATGGTCCTGCATCATAGAGACATCATGATCTAGCTGGAGACTGACTTCTATTTTGTGATTGGTCTGTTGCCTCAGGGGGAGGCCCTTCCCTATCCACTCCTTCCTGGGGGAGTGAACATCCATCACTAGGCTGAGGATGAGGAGCACTGTGGTCCTGATGCGATCACCTGGGGATGTATCCTTGAGCTTTGTGACAGACCTAGCTAAGAGAGCTGCCTTGGTGATGATAGTTCGCCTATCTGGGTCAACAAAGACCCATCAAGTGTCGGGTCTGAATCTTACACTTTTGTGTCGGCTTCAAGTTGGTCACTTTTTTTACTAGGCTTGCTATGTTTACCAGGGCATGGTCACTCAACTAGGCAAGGCCCAGAGGGGGGTTATTAAGGCCTTCGCTTATGCAAGCATCCTCTGTAGCATCATGTACGAGAGGGTTGTGATGCTTTGGCCTTTTGTGGCGGTGCCCCTGGGTCCTCCGAGGGATCCTTGGATGCATCGGTGGACACCTGTGATGCCTCGTGGTGGTGGAGGAGAGGTGGGACGTTACTAGGACGCGACGGTTGAGGCATGGTTTGAGTCAAACCCGCAGATGTTCCTTGACTTCCTGTATTCGGGGATAGATTTCTAGGGGGATTCGGATATGGGTCTTCCTGTAGGCTATGCATGGGTCCGGCAGGTATGAATTTTGATGTTTTCTGCATTTTGAGGATTTTTATTGTGTGTGTGTGTGTGTGTGTGTGTGTGTATATATATGTGTGTGTGTGTATTTGATGGTGACATTGATACTATTTTTTGTTTTCTATTGTAGATGTGGGTTCAGTAGGGCGTCCTACCGCTCGTTTGGCAGGTCACCAACTTAAGAGGTGGGACCCGCTTAGGGTTGGTCAGGCCTAGGTTGGGAGACAGGGTGGTGCAGGAGGTCCCTCAGGAGAGGGTAGAAGCACTGCAGCTACCGGTGGGGATACTGCTCTTCTTTCCCATGTTGAGTCAGTTGAGGCACGATTGGTAGTGATCGAGAAGCTGTTGGCTGCTACCGACATTAGAGTGTTGGCAGCAGAGGCTTAGGTTGAGGCTGCTGATGCTTGTGCTGCAGGTCTAGTCGATTGGAGAGGTTGGCCTGAGGCATGTTGACCAAGGGTTTTGATGACCTGTATGACATCTGGCTGGAGACGATGTTGGCTCGAGAGAGGGCGCATCGCCTGAATTTACGCAGGGCGAAACTTGTGGTTGCGACTGCTACACCTATACTGGCACCGGGTGCTTATGTGGGTCCAGAGGACCCACCAAGCAGGGCTTAGCCCTAGAAATTTTTGTATGGTTAGGGGAAACACCCATTATGAGGATGCTTCCCTATTTTTATGACATGTATTTTTTTATTGACATGATGGTCAGTGACCTATTTTGTATATTGGGACTCATATATTTTTTGATGTATATATGAGACATGCAATTTTTTTTTGGATCTTTTGATGTGTCTATGTTTATTATTTGTTTTATATTTGTATATGTTTATGATTGATGTTATGTACCTATGATGGATATTTATGATGTATTTGCTTTTTACGGATGATGGTTTAAGATGCATTCCAGTCTAGGATATGGTTAGCTATGCGATCGACTGTCTAATTTTGATTTCTTGGTATATGTGTAAATGTAATGTGATCAAAGTGACGACTTAACCATCGTGCATGCAAGTATTTCCTAAATAGGTGTGAATCTCGTATTTCAAGAGCTTCGTTTAACTGCGATACCATTAACTGGGAATCAATAAAGACATGTAGATGGAGAATGCCTTGGTTGGAGGCATCGCTTAACAACCCGATTACTGCATCATATTTTGCTTGATTATTGGTAGCCGATCTGATACATACTCCGTTGGTGAGGAATGGTGACCGGTCAAGAGAGTATATGGCCCAGGCGACTGCTGCTAGATTTTGTGACCATTGAGAGGCTCCATCAAGGAATCCAAAATAGTGTATGGGGGAACGATCCATCCGTGACACAAGATATTTTTTTAGAACAAGTCCACGATGATTGTGTTCATCTCAAAAATTTATGTTACATTCATCTTATCTCTAAGGCTAAGAGTTCCTGCCCTATGGGTGGAATTTTTTGAGGTAGAGCCCATTGATGGGATTAGTTAGGCATGTACCGTCAAGCTCAGATAGAATGTATGCTCCTTTGAGGAGGCAGTGTTTGATGATGTAAGGACCCTTCCATAATGTTTCGAACTTAACAGTTCCTAAGGATTCTTTCGCAACGTCGTAGTGGAGGAATAACTCCTCCTGTGAAAATAAGTGAGGGGTGATGTTGCGGCTGAATGATGCTTCTACCCTTTTCTTGTGCACCTCATTATGTTGGAGAGACTCTCGTCGGCTTTCATCGACGAGCTCTAACTGTACCAACAGTTGTTCTAAAGGAAGGGTATCATCGAGGAGTTCGATAACTGCGTTTAAGTTGGGGATTTCACGTTCAATGGGAATCACTGCCTCCACTCTGTATACCAATTTGAAAGACGTGAATCCTGTTGAATATTTAAGTGATGTGCGATATGACCATAAGGCTGAAAATACCATATGGCGCCAGTTGGTTTTATGGTTGTTGACCATACGTTGTGACATCGTTTTGAGTACTTTATTAACACCTTCTACTTGACCATTGGAATGCGGGTAGTATGGTGACACAAACTCGTGCGTAAATTCTAGATGATGGGATAGGTCTTGGAATATTTCATTCTCGAGATGCTTTCCATGGTCAGAGCCTAACTCCTTAGGTACACCGAATCATGCGATGATATTGTTGAAGAGAAACCCAGCTGTGATTTATGCCATGTTGTCCATTAGGGAAATTTTGAGGTCTAAAATGGGCCTCCTAAGGAAAATGTACAATCAAAATTCACTTTATAAAAAGCAATCACATTTTAGGGGATGACATTGTCCCCAATGGTTGAGGTGGCATTGCTTGAGTTAAATGTACTTACTTGTCACATTCTCAATGGTGGATAAAAACCCATGGTTAACCATGGTAGTGCTCTAAGTACTTTTAAAATCATAAAATACAATACTTATAATAAAAGTCCTTTCATTCTTTTTGAATAAAATATTATTATTGTCTTTTCATATTTTTTGAAAGAAATGATGCATATCCCTATAGAACCTTCATGTCTTTAAACACTTTTCAATAAATATTATAATTGTATATTTTCTTATATTTATTTTAAAATTATATATTCATCCCATTTTATTTAATATTACAATTTCAAATTAATTATATGTTAATATCTATACATATATATTATACATATGAAACCAAAATAAATAAAAATGTAACTATGTAATTTTAGGATAAATCAAATCTATGAATAATATTACTATAATATTAATAGCAATACAAACATAATAAAATTAAAGAAAAAAATGTTTATTAGTTGTACATGATTTATGGTTTTTTTCAATAAAGTAATCTTACAAATTCTGATTAATTTCAAATTATTGAATAATCTGTAAAATTATGTTATTGTAATTTTTTTAAACAAATTAACATGATAAGGATTATAAAAAAATATATTATATTCTTCCAAAGTAGAAAATAATAAAATTTTATTATGTTAATTACAATAATAATTTTAATAAAATATTTAATTATTAAAAATTGAATATAATTTTTTATCTTACAAATTCTCTTATATTAAGCTTGAAATTATAAAATAATATGCAAATTGTGTTGTGATGTTTATCATAAAAAAAATCAATAATATATACATATATATATATATATATATATATATATATATATATATATATATATATATATATATATATATATTAATTTAAACCAACAAAATAAAATTTTAAATAGTTATTTATGTTATAAAATACCTTACAAATGTGTCATGTATTTGGATACTTCACCTATGACTCGTGCTAAAGTCTCATCATCAATATAGAATTCATGCATCCCTTATTTATGTCATTGAATTTTGTTTTCAATTTCTTTAATGTTTCACTTGATTAATAGTGAGATATTCCTTTTGTATGGAATAGCAGCTTCCATACACTACAACAAAAAAGGTCATTGGTGAGGCTCATGCCTATGACGGACCTTTAAGATTCGTCATAGTTGTTGCCTCTAGTGATGGTCCTTAAAAAAACATTGGCATAAGTGCATATAATGACGGTCCTTTAAGGTTTGTCACCAAAGCCATTTTTACTGACACTTTTGGTGAGGGTCTTTAAAGGCCCATCACTAATTCTCTCTTTGGTGACACTTCTAGTGAGATATTTTATTGGCCCTCCCCAATGCTCTTTTTGGTTACTTTTAGTGATGGTCAATTTTGTCATCATTGATCATTCCAATGAGTTTTTAATGAAGCTATGTGATTGTTGCTATATTTTTTTGTCAAAATATAATGATTTAAGATCATTTTAAATCATTTTTATGGAGTCTTTTACATTATGTGTCCAAGGACATAGTGGTTAGAGTTGTAGAAAATCATATAACTGATATGTTATACATTCAAGATTCTCCTGATCACACATTATTTGGCTTCATGCACAATCAAAATCTTTTCTACCATTGATCATTACTTGCAGAAATAAAATCAATTGCATGCACACATTAAAACCATAAAAATTCACACATATGAACATAGTAATTTATGGGAAAGCTTAAAGCTGAAAACCCCCAACTATCTGTATATTATATGTCATAGAGATCATGTAACAATCATCATACAAAGCTTCTCACAAGCTCTCAGTACAATCTCCAATTGCTACACACTAATCAGGTCTGATCTAGCAAATCCCATGCACCGATCTCTGCCACCTGCTAGCCTGCCTCTACTGCGCAATCACTGCTGAAGAATGGCTCTGAATGAACTCGAATTGGTCTAGCCTTGCTCACGCAATCCTCATTGGCATCTCCAACCACTGTGTGTTGCAATTCATGCAACACTATAGTCACAACTGATAGTCAACCTGCTCTTTCACCTACCTCTTCACTGGTCTCCACTGAAACTGTCCATGCACTGTAGTTAACTGATGTATTCTTTAGTTGATTAATGAGTTAATAATTAGTGAATTAATTAATAATTAATTCACACCACTCTCACTAGTGTATCAATCGGTTAGACTAGATACAACTAGCTTAACTATGTTAAACTCAGTTAAACTGAACACAACTCGATCAACTACCTCAATAACTCCACCAAACTCTGTCACATGAGTTCTAACTGAAGTATCCATGCAATAGCTCCACTTAACCCTCAGGAATAGCGTAATTCCTTCTGTCAGCTCCTGTGCCACATACGTACATGGTGACTTGTCTGAGAATAAGATAATGTTTATAGTCGAATATTATCGAGCTAATATTCGACATATCTATTTTTAGACTGGCAATCTAAAAATAGATTCCGCCCAATATGTCTAAAAATAGAAGTCCATCTATTTTTCCAACTTGACCAACCATCCACAAATAGCATCCTGCAACTCATAAAGTATGGTCGATATGTCTAAAAATAGACTTGCGCCAAAAATAGCTTGTGGGCCCACTTAGTGAAGGCGACTCTTTTCACTAAGCTCATCATCTTGTTGCAATCTCAATAAGAGTCAACCAATTTGTTAAGAAGTAGTTAATGTTTATCATTTCCCTCAAGTAATGAGAATATAATTTTCTTATGAGTCAACACACGACTCACCTCTGTTAGGTTTATTATTTAACAAATTCCCTTTAGATGAAGTTCTGCTAGTGTGCGTAGGAACCATAATCAAGCTCAATCAATTATATTATTGATAGATACCTAACACTTCTCAACACTCCTAGAACACCTTGGCATGCTTTGGAAAACACTAACATTCCTTGGCACCTCACATGTCTAGAACATCTTGCCATGAATAGGACACCCATGCACATATTGACATGCCCTAGCAGAACATAGCACTACCTTAGCATTTGTTGGCATGCCCTGGAACACCTTGGCATGCATTGATATACATTAGTACTTGGCATGCATTGGAACTTGGCATGTATTGTAACCTATTGTTAGTGTGCTTAGCATGCCCCTTTTGAAAAAGGTGAAGTACCAACTTATTAACCTTCTTATGTGTTTATTTCCTTTCATTTTAGCTTGGTTCTCGCTTTTTTTTCGTTTTCACTCCTTGACACATGTTGGCACAGCTCACATCGAGGTAGCACTTAGCAATCTTGGACCTTCACTATTTTATGTTAGGAACTCTGCAACACAGGCACTTCTTGACATTCCCTAGTATTCCCTAGCATTCCTTACCCCTACGTAGCATACCTTGTCACTCCCTCCTTGGCACGCCTAACATTTGTTGACACACCCTCATATTAAGTTATTACCATGCATTTTGACCTATTTTACCTTGTGTTTCCCTAATACTCCCTAACACTCCTTGGTATGCATTGGCACTCTGGCATGCCTTAGCACTCTTCGACATGCCCTGTCACTCCATAACATGCGTAACACTCCCTGACACACATTGGAACTTAGCACGTGTTGGAACTTGGCAAGTCTTAGCATGCTTGGCAAGCGTTGAAAATGTCTTGGTATGCTTTGACATATGTTGACATGGTTTGGCATAATTTAAGATTAAAGTTGTTTGAGATCAATTATTGGAAAAAGAGAGAAGTAATAGAGGAATATTTGGCACTTAGAATGCAATAACACTTCACACTTGGCACGTATTGTCACCTAAATTACTATAAAATTCCTTTAGGGTTGGTTTGTCTTACGACAGTCTTGTCAAAACCTCCTCTAAAATTGGTTTCAGGGATTTAGGGGTAGGTTTTGAAAACCCCCTTGAAAGTCATGAAAATTTGAACCTTTTCGGGGGGGGGGGTTTCTAATAACCACCTCCAAAAGTGTTTTCTCATGACCTTTGGAGGGGGTTTTTAAATTATTGCCCCTAAAACTAATCATGATAATTGAACATTTGGAGGTGGTCATTTAAAAACCGCCTCTAAAAGTTAATTTCTCATGACTTTTGAGGGTGGGGGGGGGGGGGGGGTGTCCAAAACCACCTCCAAAATTTCAATTCTTGTGACTTTTAACGAGGGTTGTTTGACAACCCCCCTTAAATGTCATGACATTGTAAATTTTGGAGGCAATTATGGACAACCACCTTGCCCCACCAAAATTCATTAGAATTAAAATTTTAGAGGTGGTTGTTAAATGACCACGTCCAAATGTTAAATTCTCATGAACTTTGGAGGAGGGGGATATTTTGGTGTGTTGAACAGGGCAAGGGGACATAAGGTTATGATGGATGGATGGAAGTGAAAGGTTTGAGCATGGTTTACTAAGATCTATAATCTAGAATTAGGGAATGAGAAGGGGCTTTATGTCCTCATGGCATAGGGGCTAGGGGGTCTAGAGGGAAGGATGTTGGAAAGTGTAACTAGGATCGGTCTTCATATTGACTATGTAATTATGTAGTTATGTAATGAAGAAGACAAAGATAATAAAATATATATGTTTGGTATGCTTGCTTCATGGGTTTCATAAGCAAGGTTTTATTATAGGTCAAAATAATTCTTCTTGATGTATTTTAGGGATTTTTCATCTTGTCATGGATGTACTAATTAAGAGTCATGTTTATGAAGAGCCAATTCACACTTGTATGTCTCAATACCTTGTCACATAAGCCTTGAAGTCATGGCTCAATAAGTGGCTCAATATCAATGTTGAAGTAAGCTCTCGAGTCGGCCTATGTATAGTGAACTAGTCGGCCTCCATACCCTGGCAAAAGTCTGCTCAGAAGCAGGCTTTCATGTTAGCTCAAAAGAAGGATCTATCATGTATATTTAAGAATGGTTTGCAGTTCATTTGATACTATAACTTCAGAAAAATCATAGGAAGAAATGTGAGATTAAAGTCTGAGATGATTACGGTTATACATTTATGAAATGAGTGTGAAGTAAGAAGTTGTGTTCAAGCTTGAAGTGCAGAGAAGGGATTGCATACAAGTGCCGAAAAGGGACCGTGTTACAGTGTATAAATATGACTATGTCAAGTGTGAGGACAAGCTTGTCGTGAAAGAATTACATTGACTGTGTAAAGTGAGAGGACAAGTCTGTGGTGACAGAACTGTGTTGAAAGTACGAAGTGCATCAAGTATGCTCAACAAAGAGAGGGTATCATTATAGTATGGAAAGGATTGTTCATCAAAAGAAGACTTGGGTGTAATTTGAAGATCAACCAACAAGGTTGAATAAATGTGAAAGGTGTGCACTTGCCTGTTCACAACAAGGTGCCAATATCTTAGTAAGGTTCACATACAGTCAAATAAGGAAAACTCGGTGAGAGATCAATCTCTTTGGTTTGGTGTAGTAAGGTGTAGGACAATGCAGAAAAGAAAGATCAGCTCAAAGATTCAATGAAGAAGCAGTGACAAAGTCTTGGAGGCATACAAGGGTCAAGGGTCTATGTCATGGTCATGGTACTTCTCATCTGAAATTCTGTAAGAATAATTTTTTGTGGGTTTTCCTCTCCAAGAGGGAGAGGTTTTGGCCTTGGCTCGGAGAGCCTAAATTTTAGTCTCTTGTATTTTGGTAATTGAATTGATGAAAGACATAATAAGCTAAGAAGTAAGATCACAAGTAATTATAAAGAAGATAATTTGAATTAAACCTATCCCTACCTATTTCTCAACATGGTATTATAGCTAAGGTGCTGAAGACGAGGGCTACTTGACAAATAGACATTCAAAGAAGCAATAATCAAAGTCTACATTGAAAGGTCAATTCTTTTTGCAAGGAATATTCTCAAGATATTTGAAGAAGACCTTCAATATCTTTCAAAGGATTCACCCATCAAGAATATAATATTTGCCATCAAAGATTTATATTGAAGACATTGTTGGAAGATACATCATCAAGTACCATTTAACATTATCCAACACCTTTGAAGACATCATCATTTTGAAGACATCCTTTATCATCCAAGGTCACCAAGGTCACCTTCATTGGAGAAATCAATCTAATAGAGAGTCCTAACTTCATCATCATCAAGGAAGATTCTAGAATGAGTAAGTCACCCTATTCAAGTAAGTATATATGACCTCATATAAATCTATCAAAATGACTTATTTCAAATAAAACAACAAATTGGTTGGGTCTTCAAGATTTAGTGCATGGAAGAAGAGGACATATTTGAATCTAATCAAAGACGAATTTATGGGCTACATCGAAGGATCTACAATTAAACCTTCGAAAGAAGATGCTCTAGATCATGCAAAATACATGAAAGGAGAAATCACAGGCCAAAGGATTCTCATAGAATCCATTAAGGACTCACTCATACCCTATGTATAAAAACTAGAAATTGCGAAAGAAATACACGAGAAATTGGCGAATCTATTCTCTGTGAGTATTGCAGGAGAAGAAATCTCTCTAAGACAAGAACTATACAAGATGAAATTGTCAAGTGAGGAAGGAATCACTTCATAGTTTATGAGGATTTCTGAAATTAGAGACCAACTGCAGGAATTGGTAGAAGTAATGTCTGATAGTGAGATGACTATAATGGTACTGAATGCTCTACTAGAAGAATGGGGAAAATTCACTTCAAGATTATACGGGAAGAAAGAAGAAAAACCATTCCAAGATATATGGTCTCTACGTAAAATAGAGGAAACAAGATTGAAATCCAAAGCTGATACATGATCAAGTGAAGGGAATCAAGCCTTTGCAGCCATGTCCAAGAAGAAAGGAAGATTTGGTAAATTTGGTCCTAAAAATAAAACAAGAAATATGGATAACGTACGATGATTTGGGTGTAATGAACTTGGGAATTATAAAATGGATTGTCCTAAATCTGGGAAGGACGAGAGGAAAAAGGAAGAAGCCCATGTCACAGATGAAAGGGAAGAACCTGATGCAAAGAAATATAAGAAATAAGAAGTGAAAGAACTTTATTATGATTGAGATAATCTTCCTCTTTAAGTGATTTTTGTTGGTTGTGCAATAGTATGATAGGAAACAATGTATATTAATAGCATCCTGATAGAAGCATGGAAGGAGCGCTTGAAGAAGTAGCTCGTGGAAACCTCATTGATAACAAAATTGATGAAATGAAGTCATCAAGATCGAGGGTCATCATTCAATAATAAATATGGAAACATGTGCTAACATTTTTCTAATGGAGTCCTCTCTGGATTCACTTACTAGAAAGAAAGCAAAAGGTTTCATTGGGAATTCTATCTTGCATAATTCAGGGATTAAAACATGATGACATATTGATGAAGCAATTCAACGGAATGAAGTTCTTCATTTTAGTGAAATTTCTGCAGGATGACTCAAAATGAAAAGGATGAGATACATATATCTATATGTTGACACTGGATTTTGTGAAGTCATGTCATATGGTTGCAAGTGATGGACTTATATCTTGGAAGTATGATCAAAGGAAAAATGATCTCTTCTGGTGCACAAGTTGCCACTAATAGATGAAATAAAACATATGTCCTCATATGGAATCTGAGGTGGTTGTTTACAAACAAGGAACTGGATACTGGAAGTTCCTAGGAATGAAGTGTTGAGATTTTTTTTGAGATTGCAACAAGATGATGAGCTTAGTGGAAAGGAGTCGCCTTCACTAAGTGGGCTCGCAGGCTATTTTTTGGTGCAAAGTCTATTTTTAGACTATGTCTATTTTTAGACATATGGATCATGTTCTATGAGTTGCTCATTTGTGGATGGTTGGTCAAGTCAGAAAAAATAGATGGACTTCTATTTTTAGACATACTGGACGGAATCTATTTTTAGATTTCCAGTCTAAAAATAGATATGTCGAATATTATTAGCTCTTAATAATATTTAGACTCTAAACATTATCTTACTCTCTTGGAGCACTTCAGCTAAGTGCATAGATGTGGCACAGGAGCTGACAGAAGGAATTACGCTATTCCTAGGGGTTAAGTGGAGTTATTGCATGAAGACTTCAGTTAGAACTCATGTGACAGAGTTTGGTGGAGTTGATTGAGGAAGTTAGTGGAGTTGTATTCAGTTTAACTAATCTAAACATAGTTGAGCTATTTGTATTCAGTTTAAATAATTGATATAATTAGTGAGAGTGGTGTGAATTAATTATTAATTAATTCACTAATTATAAACTCATTAATCAAATAAAGAATGCATCAGTTAACTTCAGTGCATGGATAGTTTCAGTGGAGACCAATGCATAAATAGGTGAAAGAGCAGGTTAACTATCAGTTGTGACTATACAGTTGCTATTTGCAACACCCAGATAGGTGGAGAAGCCCATGAGGATTGCGCAGTACAAGCCAGGTGGTTTATCTATTTAATGAAGCCATCCCATAGCATTAAAAAATGCAATAGAGGCTGGCTATCAAGTGGCAAAAGATTGGAGCATGTGTTTTGCTAGATCTAGCTTGATAGTGTGTAGCAATTGGAGGTGGTGCTGAGAGCTTGTGAGGAGCTTTGTACTATGATTGTTACATGATATCCATGACATATAATATACAGATAGTTGGGGTTTTCAGCTTTAAGCTTTCCCATTAAATACTGTGTTCATATGTGCGATTGTTTGTGGTTTTAATGTATGCATGCAATTGATTTTATTTCCGCATGTGATGATCAATGGTAGAAGAGATTCTGTATTATGCATGAAGCTAAAATAGTGTGTGATCAGGAGAATCTCGGTGAATAATATATCAGTTATTCAAATTTCTACAATTTTGGTAGGGCATTGATTAATTCAATTCTCTACTTTGATAATTACTTGAGAGCTTACTCTTCTTACTTATTTCTTCTCTTTCGTTAGCTTATTATCTCTTTCACCAAGACAATTATCAAAACACAAGAGACATAAATTTAGGCTCTTCAAGCTAGGGCCAAAACCTCTTCCTCTTAAAGAGGAAAACCCATAAGAAATTCTTCTTATAGACTTTCAGATGACAAGTACCATGACCATGACATAGACCCTTGACCCTTGTATGCCTCCAAGACCTTGTCACTATTTCTTCCTTGACTCTTAAACTTATCCTTATTTTCTGCACCGTCCTGCACCGTTCTGCACCGTTCTGCACCTTTTTGCACCAGCCTTAGAGAGCTCGGTCTCTAGTCTTTGGTTTCTCCTTTACCTTAGATCCTTGTTGGCTTCTTCTTATCTAGATTTATATCCAAGATAGAGGTACATACCTCTATACCTATTCTTTACATGCAACCCTAGACTATACTCATAACAGACCTTCTTCATAATGTATAGATATCCTTTTCTGTTGTACTGTATACTTCGCTTAAGCAACCCTTACCTTACTTCGCCCTTCACTGTAACTCTGTCCCTCATTTGCACCAAATTATAATCCTACAATTTTGCATATATGACAAACCCTTTTATTCGAGATACATTCTAGTTTTTTCTTTCCTCCTAGGCTTTAATCCGCATTTCTATTATGCTCTTTTCATACTATATCTCAGTCCTGAAAACTCACACTAAATCTCAGAGCTTGTTTGAAAATATTCTTTGTTGTTCTATCTCCTTTCTACGCTGAAACCAAAGTCCTAAACTTCGCACCTTTTTGTTGATTGAACTTGCTACTGAATTTTTTGAGATATATGTTCAAATGAAACCGCATACCTTCTATATATAGTGTTCTCCTTTCTGTGTTTTAGGCCGACTTACCAAAATGTATGTAGGTTGACTTGCTCAGGGGTATGTGAGACGACTTGTCCACTGCTCATAGGTCAACTTGAGGAGACGTTCCAATGTTGACCTTGAGCCATGTATTCAAGCTTAATTGACAAGGTATTGAGGCATACATGAGAGACACTTCATATACATGAATATAATTAATACATTTATGACAAGATGACAAATCCCTAAAATACATCAAGAAAAAGTATTTGAACTATAATAAAATCCCTTGCCTATGGAACCCATGAAGCAAGATTAACAAAAATACATTTTATTATCTTTGAATTCTTCATTACATAAATACATAATTACATAGTCAATATGAAGACCGAAACTAGTTACACTTTCTAGCACTCCCTCTTAACTAGGGAGGTATTCATAAAGGTACATGGGAACTTTCAATCTGAAGAATCTCATAAGAAGAATATGATTGGTAATCGCTTCTATATAGCATCATATCAACCAACATTGTCCTGTTGTGAGGACTTGACTAACAACCCCATCTCTCAACGAGACAATGGGCTATAATGATGGTGAGACATATGACTTATAGACACCATAGTCACTGTCTTTCCAAGATACATACTCCACCCAGGTGTTCCCAGAGTATGACCTTCTTGGAATATTCTTCTCTTGGGTAGCCAGCCCTCAAAGAATATCGATCCCCGACTACTCTTATCTTGAATGCCCTATCTCATTCTCAAAGAGTATCGGATGACAAATGATTACCCAATCCTCCATTCTATATTCCCACGTGAAGACCAGAATGATGTGTCTATCCATTCTCTCCTCATGGCCTTCACTAAGACTTATGGTGGTTAGTCCTGGTCTAGTGCATGACACATGATTTAAAGAATCATATATGTCACTCTCTCTTAACTTAGAAAGGACATACTTCAAGTTTATTCTAAGTAAGAAACTTACCACCAGGCTCCCTCTCAACCAGGGACCTGCAGCAGCAATGGTGAGACACCCATCTTCTCATGAAGAATTCCTCCCCTTGATGTCATGGATTTCAATATGGAATAATCTTAAACTTTTGGCTTCATAGGGCACAGATCATCTATCAATTTCATCCACGAGTCATGTTAACTATCAGAAAGTGATTTATCAGTCTTCCTCTTCTGGTCCACCTTTATGCCATGTTTCTTTCCTTCAAACCATCTCTCAAGGATCTTACATCCTTCCACATGATTGGCAGCCCTGCATAAACTCATCCAATTAAACATATACATATGAAATTTTAAATCAAAATTTACCTCAGTGATGATCTTTCACCATGAAATCTTCTTGTAGGCATCGACATCGTCTATTGAGACTGACACGTCTCCTAAAGATAATTTTTGTCAAGGGTCTTCTTCTTTACCATACTTCTATTAAAGTCCACATATCTTCCCAGGAGATCTCCTAGTCACATCTTCATGGTTTCCGGATGATAACCACCTCTTTACATGGTTGCAATTCATGATCTATTCCTTGCTTTCTCTGCACGGATTTATCCCCGAGAACTTCCAGTATCTAGTTCCTTGTTTGTATACAGGCACCTCATATTTCATATGAGGACATATTTTTTTTTATCTGTTAGTGGCAACCTATGCACTAGAAGAGATCCTTATTCCTTTGATCATACTTCTAAAGATATAAGTTCATCACCTGCAACCACATAACAGGACTTCACATCATCCAATGTTAACATATATTTATATGTACCTCATCCCTTTTCTTTTGAGTCATCCTGCAACAATTTTACTAGAATGAAGAATTTCGTTCCTTTGACCTGCTTCATCAATATGTCATCGTATTCTAATCCCTTAATTCTGTAACATAGAATTCTCGATGAAACCTTTTTCTTTCATTCTAACTAGTGAATCCGTAGAGAACTCCATTAGAATCTGACAACACCTATTTCTATATTTATTGAATGATGACCCTTGATCTTGATGACTACCTTCCATCAATGTTGTTATCAGTGAGGTTTCCAGGAGCCAGTTCTCCAAGTGCTTCTCCCATACTTTTGTCATGATGCTATTAATATACATTGCTTCCTATCATACTATTTTACAACCAATAGAAATCACTTAAAGAGAAAGATGATCTCAATCATACTAGAGTCTTTCGCTTCTTCTTTCTTAGATTTATTTGCATCAGGTTCTTCCCTTTCATGGGCTTCTTCCATTTTCCTCTTGTGCTTCCCAGATTTTGGACAATCCCTTGTATAATGCCCAAAAACATTACATCCAAAGCATCGTGCTTTGTCCATATTTCTTCTTTTATTATGACGACCAAATTTACCGAATCTTCCTTTCTTCCTAGACATGGCTGCAAAGGCTTGATTCCCTTCACTTGATCCTGTACCAGTTTTGGCTTTCAATATTGATTCTTGTATCTTACATAGATCCTGGAATGGTATTGCTTCTTCTTTCCCATTGATGCTAGAAGTGAAACTTCCCCATTCTTTAGGTAGAGCATTTTGTATCATAATGAGAATTTCTCCATCAGAAATTACTTCTCCCAATTTCTGTAGTTGATATCGTATTGTGAAAATCTCCATCAGATATGGAATTATTCCTTCCTTTCTTGAAATTCTCAATTTGTATAATTTTTGTCTCCCGGATATTATTTCCCTTGCAGATCCTTTCAAGAACAGTTCCACCATTTATCATATATATTTATTTTTAATATTCTAGATTTGATACATAGGGAATGGGAGAGTCCTTTATGGATTCTATAAGAATCCTTCAGGCTCTTAAGTCTCCCTTCATGTATTTGATATATGCTAGAATGTATTCTTTTGGAGGTTGAAATGTAGTTCCTTCGATGGAGGTTGAAATGTAATTTTTTTTAATTGACTTGATGAAAGACATAATAAGCTAAGAAGTAAGATCACAAGTAATTATCAAGAAGAGAATTTGAATTAAGCCTAGTCCTACCTAATTATGAACAAAGGAAACTAGAGAAACTGATAGGGGAACCCCCAATAATTGTGATAAGGGGATTAGGGGACCGATTATCATAACCCATAAGCCCTTAATCCATAACCACAAAACTCCCTATCCCCTATCATTAGAATTATATTTTTAGAGGTGATTGTTAAATGACCTCCTCTAAAAGTTAAATTTTCATGAATTTTTGGGGAGGGGGATCTTTTGGTGTATCGACCGGGGCAAGGGGACATAAGGGTATCATGGATGGGTAGAAGTGAGATTTTTGAGCATGGTTTACTGAGATTTATAATCCTAGCATTAGAAAATTATAAGGGTCCTTAGGACCTCATGAAATATGGGCTATTGGGCCTATAGGAAGGTAGAAAGAGCAAGTAATAGGGGAAATCCCAATAGTTGTGATAAGAGGATTAGGGGCCCCATTATCACAAACCATAAGCCCTTAACCCGTAACCAATAAATTCCCTATCACCTTAACCCCAAAGCAATAATCCCTTAACCCCTACACTCATAAATCATAACACATTAACCCCTTGATCCATTAAACCCTAATCCACTAACCCTTTAACCCCTAACTTAGAATCCTTGAGCCCCCTAAACCCTATCCCTTTATCCTCTTAAACCCTAACCCTAACCCTTATCAACTCACTGTTCAAATAAATCCATGAGAACACTACATGGAATACCTCATAGGAGTCATGGTTATCATGCACTAAGTAAGACTATTGATTAGTATGATTCTTATTTCAAGAGAGATATGTATCTAAAGCACCAATCCTAAACATAACTCTCATTCAACTTATTAATTAAGATATCAAGATAAAAAATTATCTATGCCTTTATGATTTTCTAACATCTTTAACAACAAAAGGATGCATGGTGGATGGGGGCAAGCTACCAGACCTAGGATTATTAACAATAAATGGTTTAGAAACAAGGTTTGAAAAACTATCCAACAATAAAACATCATCTGTTGAAAGAGAATGAAGAATATTACCTGATATAGAATCCATCAAGTCTGAAAAGTCTATGGCCATGAAAGAAGGATTCCCATAGTTGACCACCAACACTTCCACCATGACTTGGAATGGAAAGTATTGGAATTCCTTCGCCTTGAAGCTCACAATTTCATGAGGTTAGACTCCAAACTGGGTCATTCACGAGGATTTACTATGGGGCATACAACAAGGTAGATTCTTGTTGGATAAGGTTATCATTGATGTCAATATGATGTCCAACATTGTAGAAGCAACCTCCATGTAAATGGTGTCATTGATGATGGCAAGCCATATAATTGTTAAATAATGATGGATGAACATATATGGAAGGATCCATAGGTCTATGATGAATAATATCTAAACATTGTGTTGTTGAAGATTATGAAAAAAGCCCTAGGTACAATGGAGAAAGCTTGGAAAATCCTTTATGGTGTGTGTTCTTCTTTCATCTTTACTAATTTAATGGCATCAAAGTAGTTGTGATCCTGAGATAATTGTAGCCTTGTCTAAGGAAGAGAAGCAATCCCTATTGCGCATTAAATGTCAGACCCTAATATGAAGAAACATTACCAGTCATCTTATTATGAAACTTGGAGTTGATTTTGTTTTGTACTTAGGTTCGAATTATTAAACCAAGAGATCAATATTGGTAAGCTCCCTTTTATTTATGATAAATGTCTAAAGTTTGTGCTAAGGTGAAATTATTAACATTAAATTTTATTGTAGAAATGATTTTAGTGGCCTGGAATTCCTAAACGAAGGTCCTATGGTAGGATGAGAACTCTTGGAAAAACACTAGAATTAATTAAAATTAATTCAAAAAAAAATTTTATGCACAAGTCGGCCCTCATGTTGGCTCCCTCCTTAACCAATAGACATGTCTCCTCGCCATAGGCTCAAAAAATTATAAATACCTAGCCGTGATCCTCATTTAGTAATGCAAGTTGGTCAAGAAGAAGATTGAACTCGGATCTGAAGAAAGTATAAGCCAAAAAGGATGGAGATTAATGGACTATTGTTTGGAAATTTGTTGAGTCTAGGAGTTGTGTTGACTCTTGAATCTAAGCCCTCAGACGTGTGGCAAAGACCTAAATTTCGACTCTATGATAGGCATGTAATTCAATCTAGTCTATGGATTGCATAGAAGTTTGGATATGTAATGAAGCTCTAATTTGTGACAGGATTGTGGCAATATATTTATTATGGGAAGCACAATTTTGGGAAACAAAAGTATAGACCATTAACACAAAATACAAAAATTTATTATGGGAAGCACAATTTAGGAGAAAACATAGTTAGAATGTGACACCTATGCTCTTCCCTCTTTGCTTCAGTTGTAAAATGCACATGCAAAGGAATGGGAAATCACTTTGGAGTTACATTTTGGCACTATGGCTTGAATGGATACTAGAAGATCATCCTCCTAAAATGTTATTTTTGCATTGTTGAAAAGTTCTTAGAGTATAGAAAAACGTTGGGGGGTTAGGAGCTAGCTCACAAACTTTTGACTACAAAAAATATCATTCGATGCCTCAAAATGGCTTTAGAAGGTTCTAAATTCAATTTTCCAAACCAGGAGCTGCCACTAAAATGGGATCTACATGTTAGTTCATCGAATTTTCCACCTATAAAGTACTAGGATAGATGCTAAATTGTACAGTGATTCAATCTAGATCATTGGGGACAGTTTGTTTCCTTTTCTTCTTGTATTCCTAAGCCTCTCATGATTCCTCCATGAAGAGGGAGGCTCCTTTAGATTTGGGTTTGAGGTTATACTTCATTGCATCAACTAATTGGATTTTATGAAGAGAAAATGCATCCAAAGAGTGGTCAAAAGAGTTTGTAGAGATATTTAGAGGGATTTTTTTCAAGAAGGGTACTCACTCCATATAGTAGGATAAAGGGAGAGGTTTGGAAATAGTTTATCCTTGAGAGAGTAGGTAGAAACTCTCCTAGGCAAGTTCCGATTGGACCCAAAAATTCCACTTCCCAAAAACCAAATAAAATGTTTTCATAATTTTTTAAAAGAATAAGAGAAAAAGAAATATTATGCTTACTAAAGAAATCTTGTTTGTTGATGAGTTGCACAAAGTGTTCTTTGTGCTAACTATGGTGAGACTTAAACATCTCAAGCCAATTTTAAAGAAATATACAAAGAAACATCAATTTCCTCATGGTATTTTTGTGCCCAAACATTCCACCTAGGACGATTCCTCATATATTATTATAATTTTAAATAAATACTACGAAAACCAAACCAAGCAATCTATCATACATTAAGTTACTGTTTAGAAAAATCAGATTGAGTTAATTGTTTTTTTATTATCGAATTATTTAAATTCACCATAAAAATGGATTGTAAATGACGGCAAAGCGCTTCAAATGGTTTTTTTTGCCCTGTTCCAAAGGCCGAAAACCATTAGGATTCGTTGTTGCATAAGAGGGACGAGTTACACGGTTCAGAAGGTCTGAGTTTAGACCGTCTTGTATCGCCACATTACATTATCAGATACAAGACGACGATTCCCCAACCGATCATTCAAGTAGAGTTTTTTCCACAGCCTGTTTAATATCCAAATCCACTAGTTTTGCGCTAGAGTAAAGGCACAGGCATAAGCACAAGTAGAGTATCTTTGGGAACAGTTGGGCGTGTATCGAACAGAAAACCCATTCGCAGAACATAATTGAGACCGACCCATGAGAAGAGCATATTCAATTTCATTGGATGAATAGTGAACAATTAGAATAGATCCCCTTGAGCAGCACATCGAACACTTTATTGTTGCTGGCTGTGCGTGTACTTTTGCTGGAGGTCGACCTAGAGAGCCTTGTTCTGTTTGTGCGTGGTAGCTAAGCCATTTCTGGATTGCGTGTTGTGCATCTGGACTCACATCTGCCTATGGAAGAATTGGTTTGTGAGTTATACATTCACCTATGACAGATATTTCTCAAAGATTATTTGTACATGCTAAAAAGGGGCTCGAATTACTTAATTTTCCTGAACATGTAGACTACTGATCATTATTATTGTCCCCTTGTTGTTATCTGCATCTCTGAGACTGGGTATGTTCATATCTATATTGTTATCTATGTGGAAATAATTTGTGTTGCTGGTGGTACTATCTTATTCTAATAGTCGTCTACAACCATTTTGTGCACTCTAGTCCACTGGTATTTCTAATCTTAGCCTCCTTAGTTTCTGAAGCATGACAATAATACAATGCAAAGTGGATATCAGTTGTTCCGAAATGTTTTTATCATATATGTTTGGCGTTGTTTGTGACATTTATGCTGTAACATTTTACAAGTTACCCACCGTACAATGTCTGCAAACTGTTTTTGAAAGTACCACAGAGAGCAACCCATTAGACTTTGAAAAATGTGTGTGTTTCTTCCAAGATATTCGTGGTATGTATCTTACACTTGCAATAATTTTTTAGCCTATACTGAATGCCTCAAGAAAATTGCCTCTCTGTTCCACATGTAAGGATCCCCAACAATTTTCTCATAGACATCAAGGGCATTGATTAGTTGCACTAACAATGTTTTTGGTTTCATGTCGATTTGTGCGTGTAAAATTGTAAATGATTCAACCAATTCAAGCTCTACTTCGTTGAAAAAATAAACTTAGATGTTGACTTCATCAAATCAATGCCAGGTAGACACCTCAGTCTTCTAGTGTGGCCTAGGCAAAAAATCAGAAAAAAATAAAAATAAAATAAAAAAATAAAAAAATAAAAAATCTAACCTACAAAACTCTAAAGCTACCATCCTAAATTCCTTCATTACCTTTCTTACCTCATTTCACTTCTCAAAACATACAATTACATCTTTTGGATTCTGGAGATGAAAACTACCTGTCAGCATGGGTTTGGACCTGATTTGGCACTACAAGTGATTTTTTGGGATTCTGGAGATGAAAATTTCTTGTCAGCATGGTGTTGGAACTGATGAAAAATTCAGAGGGGAATCCATATATGATTATTGTTTACCCATGTATTTAGAGCCTGATTGTTCATGTATTACGTCCCAATTAACTACTTTCCTAGAACTTTGGTTTTCTATATCTTGGAACTTGTGTCTCAAGGAGATTTTTCCTATTTTCACCCTTGCAATAATGTTATCAGAACCAAAACGATGATCGAACTAGAAAACCCTTTGAAACGGGAACCGGTAAAAAAAAACGACCAAAAAAATGGTTGACCAAAAACACATAATAATATTCGTCTTTTAAACAAAAAACATATATATTATGTACATCCATGTGAACCAAACCATTTATACACAAATAAGCAAAAGTTTTCATTTATATAGCTTGTTGAGTAGAAAGTGTAGGACCGCCCTTAAGTGAAACTATAAACAGAGTGGATCTTATTATTTGAAATTGGTCCTTAAAACAATATATGGTCTCTTATATCATATATGATGGAATCCATGATTCCATATGCAACTTGATCATCCATGCCTATGCTAAAGTAGTTATGGAATACACCTTCAACACAAGAAAAACCACCAGGTGAGCTTCCATCTAATTTACATTTAAGTGACATGGTAATATATATGCATATTGTAATGCAAGTCCAAAAGAAATGCCTGAGATACATATCAGCTCAAAAGTGTGGTAAATATAGTTTCAAAGCTTCATTAACAAGTGGAATTGTATGTATGGAGCATTGGCGATGGCAGACGAAACCCTAGCTATGCATCAACCCTAGCTGCATCTCGGTGGTCTCACAGGTGCGACAGATGACACCATGAAATGGAGGACTGTGTCTAGGGCAATGGGTTTTTTGTTTGTTGTTTTAATATTGCTGCGAAGGTATTGGAGGATTCTTGTGCATCGCTATTTGCAGGAAGTTTTGTTTTTTATTAACCTTCGAATCCTTATTGACTGCCGACACACGGGATCGCTCGACCACGCGGGAGTTTTTAATGCAATGGTCACGGTTTCATCGCAAGTGCTCAGCTCGGGTTTTACTAATGGCCCCGACAACTTGACAGTGGGTTATCATTATAGCTCTGGCCATCTCTCTGGACCCCAGCAGATACGGTACACAACTGCAGTTACTATGCTACTCCTCGGAACAGGGAAGGTCGTCGCGGTAGGGTTTGAACGAACTCGGGGGTGCACAAATATCCTGTGAAGATGACAGACGGCGAAGTAGACTACACATCAGACAACTTAGACCCATCACAAATTTGGGTTAGTTTAACCCCACAACGGACAAGTGGGTCGCCTCATGAGGTTGACCTAGCTGGAAAGGAACATGTGGACATGGAGATAGGGGAATCATCACTGTCACCATTCTCTTTGGCGAAACCGCTCCCACAACAGAGGCGGTTTGTTTAGAACCTTACCTGGCGGCACTGGCCTCTCCGACATATTCCATCCCTTCGTTGTCGGTCCTCAGGGTTTGGGAGCATCAAGCACAAGTTATGCCGGACGTTCTGGGTTCGATAATGGCGGGTTGGGGGTTAGCGTTGGTCAAACGGAAGGGTCCTTTGGGTTCGAACACTTAGGCATCAACCATGGTGACGAGAACCTAACTCATGCGACCGATCTAGAGGATCCTCCTTATGTAGTGGCTTCAGGATGCTTTGAGGGCATCACTCATTTGATCCCACCTACGGAGGAAGTTAGAACATCAGATTCGGATGATACACTAGAAGCCATAGGACATTGCCGTGACAGGACCACCCACAAGACCAGAAAAAAGAAGCACAGGTGCACAAAAATCAGAGAGTTGAAGCGGGATTTGGTCTTTGGTGAAGGAATAGGAATGGAGAAAATGGAGCAAACCTCACATACTGTACTGGTAGGGCAGGTACGAGGAAGAAATTACTCCTTGGCTAGGTTAAAAATCTAGACTGTGGAATTATGAGGGAACATTCTGGAACAACTTCCTAGGGTCCTTACGATGAACAGGGGATGGTTCGCCTTAATCTTCCCCCACCCGGAAATGGCCAACTGGGTGCTCACCAAATACTGGCACATTGAAATGACCCCTATGCTCTTGAAGAGATGGATGCTCCTTTTCGACTTAGACAAGGAGAAGATGGGTGTAGGCCCAATTTGGGTCAGACTGCTGGGTCTATTGTTGCAGTTATGGATTGAGGAAGCGCTCTGGTTCATAGGCGAGGACATAGGGATTTACTTGGACCACGATAGGTCCTACCTTGAGACTGGTAACATATCGATGGCCTGGATTCTTGTCCACCTGGATACAAGGGAAGGCCTAGTGGAGGCCTACAATTTTTGCTACAAAGACATCACGAGATGCGAGATATTGGACTATGAAGGAGTCCCATTTAGATACCGATGATGTCATGAAGTTGGACACTTGTACAAGGAGTTCCCTCTCATCAATGCGGCCAACACTGAACAAACAAAGATTTTGGTGCATGTGGGGACTCAAACAGTTGGTATCGGGGATGAGGACAAGGCTCAAGAGAACGCTCTTGTCGAACCAGCGTCACGGACCACTTCTGGCAGCCCCTTGACACATCTTGCACCCGCTGATCCTCAGGCCTGCACTGCCCATCTCTAGGAGGGGGACACTACTCCGATCCTGGGTACGCCTCTTACTATTTCCCTTGCTCTCAATTCAAATATGAATCGTATTACATCCCCTGTAAATTCTGTTGTTACCTCTAAAATAGATTTAATCAGATGCAATTTGGATCCCCTTATCTGTCCTGTTGCAACTGCCCCTCCCTCTGTCTCTCGGCCCAACCCTCATACCCTTGTTGGTGTGTCTACATCCCTTTTCGTCTTGGAATCTTCGGGCCAATCTGTCGGCCACCGTTACAATCTCATATCTGCCTCCAAGGTAGTATCCTCACAATACTATGGCCTCGGTTCTGATATCAGCGAGTCACAACCCAAGGCAGCTTGGGGTAGACCATCTTCCCTATCCAAGGCCATCAGAAGGGTTTTATGGAGGTTGCCGCTGGGACACAAACTTCTATTGACTGTGTTCTTAGAGAAAAGAACGCCCAGGGCATTGGCGACCCATGATTTGCCTCTTTTTCAACTATAGAGGTTTGGACAGTCCTGACAAAAAACTTGCCCTAAGACGACTGTTAGCTCTCGATCGCGTGGACGCACTTCTCCTTTAGGAAACGTTGGGAGAAGGAGATTACATTGCTAAACTACTATCCTCTTTTCTCCCTGACTGGTATTTCCAGACCTTGGAGGCTAGAGGGAGATCTGGTGTTGTGAAATGGGGTTCAACAATAGAACCATTCAGGTGAACAATTGGCGGGGCAGGGATGGGATTTTGGGAGCTGACATCACCATTCTCGGCTCTGACTTTCCCATTTGTTTGATCAATGTCTACGGCCCCTGCCAAAACAAAGAGGATTTCTGGGACAAGTGGATGACCACTTCCATTATGAAGGGAGATCACATAATCATGGGAGGGGACCTAAATTTTTCCATTGGCCTTGCCGAATCATGGGGGTCGAATGATTTACCTGATCCCAAATCAACTTTCTTTGAATGAATGCTTGATGAGGCTGACCTGTTGGATATGGCTATGCCCAAGAAGCTTCCCACTTGGCGGAATAGGAGAACTGGGGAGGCTGCACTGGCTAGAAGATTGGACCTTTTCCTGATCAAGGCCAACCTGGCTGACAGGTTTGAAAAATCCAGACAATGGGTGGGGGCGGGTGGATCCTCAGACCACTCCCCTATTTATCTTGAGATTCTGATGGACAACCACAAGCCACACTCCCCTTTCAAATTCAATTCTAGTTGGCTGGAGGAGCAAGAGTTCCATAATATGGTCAAGAGCGATTGGATCCACTGTGACCAAAGGCCTGATATAGAGTTGGCCCATGTACTCTTTAACAACTTGTCTAAATTGAGGACCCTCACCATAAGTTGAGCCAGAGGGAAGAAAAAACAAGATGAGGAGACATTAAAGAAAATTGAATCTGAACTTGAGATTATGATGGGGCCGGATGGTCTCGGCTTCTTGTCCTCCGAAACCAAGGACCATCTCATACTTCTGGAAATGGAAAAAGCTAAACTATTGAGGAAACAAGAGGAAGAATGGAGGCTCAAAAGCAGAGCCATTTGGCTCCAAGACGAAGATGATAATAGAAATTTTTTTCAACAATGTGCAAAAGGCAGGAGGAGTATAAACACCATATGGGAACTAAAGGATCATAATGGCAGGGTGGCAAAGAACCATGCTCAACTGGTAGATATGGGGATTAGAAATTTCTCAAATCTTTACAGGGACCCCAGGGATGCAAACATTACTGAGATACTTCAAATTGCCAGGTCAATGCACATATTTGTGGAGGAAGATGACTTGGAAAATCTTAATGCACCAGTCACCTTGGGGGAAGTGGAAGGAGTTTTGAAGTGGTTCAAGAAGGACAAGAGTCATTGACTGGATGGGTGGCCCAGTGAATTCTATCTCACCTTCTTTGATTTCATTGGGGAGGATCTTCTCCAAGTTATTGAGGCTAGTCGGACCTCTGGTCAAGTCTATGATGGCTTCAACGCCACTTTCATCACCCTCATACCCAAGACCGACAAACCCGTATCTTTCAATGACTACCGCCCCATATCCCTCTGTAACTGTATTTACAAGATCATCTCCAAGATCATATCAAATCGCATTAAGCCTCTCTTATCTTTGCACATTGCCAAGGAATAATTTGCCTTCCTAAACCAGAGACAGATTCATGAAGCGATTGGTACTGCTCAGGAAGTCCTGCATTCCATTAAGCTCAAAAGCCTCAAAAGCACCATTCTCAAGATTGATTTAGCTAAGGGTTTTGATTGTACTAATTGGAGTTACCTTCATCTTATCCTTCTTCATATTGGATTCCCCCACTCTTTCAAAAATTGGATAATGGGATGTATAACTAATGCATCATTCAGCTTACTTATCAATGGAGCAACATCTGATTTCTTCCATGTAGGTAGAGGACTTCGACAAGGATGCCCACTCTCCCCATTAGTTTTTTTATTAATTATGGAAGGGTTGTCAATTCTTCTGGCAAAAGCAAAGGTAGAAGGGTCCATTAATGGAGTCAAATTATCTGATTTCATTCAACTGACTCATCTACTATTTGTGGATGATGTCCTCATTTTTCTTAATGTTACATGCCATGACAACACCAGCTTCTTGAATATACTGAATATTTTCTGCAAAGCTACTGGTATGGACCCCAACTGCAGTAAATCTATTATTATCATGGTTCGATGCTCTGATCTTGAATGTAGACATGCCCTTGGCCTCTTTGACTTTGAACACAAGGAATTGGTGGATGGTATCAAATACCTCGGCTTTTATCTGAACTCTGTGTAAGAAGTGATGTTGATGTGCTCCAATGTGATCAGCCCATGGTACCACCACTCTTGGGCATCCCCTTCCAAGTGAAGGGTGGTGAATCGTATGGCATCTGCTTCTCGCATGGGGTTCAGATGAAAATAGGTGTCCAAATTTTGTATCCATGCTCTGGTTGAACTCTTTGCTGCCCCATCAAAGTTTGGAAGTGTAACCTTCCCTACTAGCCTCTGCACATCCTGGTTAGAAGATACTCCTTTGTAATGGTTCCTAGTCCCCGTAGTACACCTCTCCTTTAGATGAATATACTCACCAAAGGACATCCCCTGCTTGATCCGGGCATCCAACCCTTCATACTCATCGATACCGGATGCAATCGAATAAACCAAATCTAAAACTAGGTTTGACTCCCTCTCTGGTTCTAGTTTATCTGCAAAATGTGGCATCAAGGGAAGGTCAACCTGCCCATGCTGGAGAGTGTGTGGGGGCTGATAGGTACAAATGTCTCCTGCTCTAGAACCCTCATCACCTTGGGGCTCTGCTGCCCCTTCTGGCCTTCCACCCACTTGCAGCCCCATCACCTGCTGCATCATGTCCATCATGATCTGCCCTTGTCTCACCATCTGTTGATTAGTTCTCAACAACTCCTCCAAAATTTGGTCCTGGCCCCTTAGTCTGGGCTGTTGATTAGTTCTCAGCAACTCCTCCTAATGTTTGCCCATTCCTCCCCTCTGGGCTTCTATCTCGGTATTTGAAAATGGATCTGGGTTATCTTCTCTCCCATTGTCTCTACCTTTGCCTCTACCACAACCTCTCTAGAAAACCAGTCCTTGGTACCTCGGTGGCATCACCTGTTCCTGTTCCCCACGCTGGCCAAGAACATGCTTTGATACCACTGTAATATTCCTAATGGAAATTTTACAATGATAACAAAGACATGCAAATATATAAACACATAAATTTTCAAAAACTCGTACACGTTAACCAAAAAGTTCTCCAAATCCACAAACTGGCCAATATTTTATTAATATTGATGCTGAGGTACAAGTCAGTTGGATAAAATGCACCTAGGCTTGCACAAGACAAGCTACAAGCACCAAGTGATGAGTACAAGAAAGCCCAACAGCCGCAAAAGCTAGATACTTAAAAAAACTGCGTCGTTGCTCCAAAACTACAATGCTGCCAGACTTTTCCCTCTGATTTACCCCCTTTAGACTGCCCAAAAAATTCTAGGAATTTGGGAATGTGATCCTTGCCCAAAACCTAGAAAAACCTAGAAAGGGTTTCCCTTGATTCCAACATTAAAAAATGGGCCCCTCACAGCTTGGCCCTCTTCCAATTTCGAATTTTGTCACTGTGGTTGCTGCTATCAATCATTGCTCTACAAACTCCAACAATCTTCCTCCAATGGCCCTCTAATTGATTTCCCAACACCCTAGCTCCAAACTCTCCCAAATGATGCTACCTCAAAAGGCCTCACTCCAATGACTGTGTAGTCATGGAGGAGATGACGCAGTCCCTGAATGCAATGGATGAAAATTATGTGTGGGTTGTTCCTTTCTGACTGTAGCTGCTCCCACACTCCTGAAAATGGACAAGGGACACTCATGTAGCTTCTCTGGACAATCTCCAACAACTCTACTCCACCAATCAACAAGGCAATTCCTCCCTTTGCGCAGTAGTAGCTTCAGACCGCGTCTCAAGCTCCCAGAATTGTGGAATCTGTGGATGGTGCTTTCTTCGGTCTCAAAGGTAAAGGAAAGCCTTCCTTGGGTGGCACTTGAAGTCCACCACAGAAAGGTTGAGCTTCTCTCTTTGGGAAGCTCTTGTGCTGAACAACACAATCTTGGCTCAACTGAACAACTAAGGCAATTTGATTTCTCAAATAGACAAAAGACCCCAATGACTCCTTCATTCCTTCCTTTTATAATTGTTTGCCATGCATTCCTTGGGGGTCCCTCCAACAATTCAATTTTCCTTAGGGAATTCGAATTCCTTCTTCTCCTAAGTACGTGTTTCATGTGGGCCCCATATTCCACTAGCAGAGAAATAAATTATTTCTCCTATGTATTCCACCAAAAATTGCCTTGGGTTAGCCTTAATCAAAATTGTCAAAATTTATTTCCTTAGACATTAGGAAAATCTAGGAAGGGCACCAAAAATTGCCTTGGGTTAGCGTTAATCAAAATTTATTTCCTTAGACATTAGGAAAATCTAGGAAGGGACATTACAGGCTACTAATTTAAATGTAATTCGAGATTGGAACTTCAAGCTTGAATTTGTTGAAACTACCATCCTAAATTGGGAAATCAAACTGTGGATGTCCGGATCAAGTATTTACATAAGTCTATCACATTATTTCATGAACCTTAACTTGTTCTGAGATATCACATTATATTTAAAGTCTATCAATGATTAAACATTCGATTGGATATTTCATTATGGAGTCTGAAATACAACCTACATGCTTAAATGTTGCAGCACTGTGAATATGTTTTAGCCTTGTTACCCCTCATCTTACATGAGGCTTGCTCTTGTGATTTACATCACGACACGTGTGTTTATTTTGTCACAAGGATCAAGCTTGCAGTGTCACATTTCTAGAAGTCTTGATGGAGAGGGGGTGCATTTGTGTTTTGGCTTTAGAGATGATGTTATCTTGTGGTGCATTTGGTGTTGTGATGGTTGCTAGTAAGTGTGGGATGAGATGTTCTGGTGTGATACTGGTGGTCTAATTGATGAGTAGCATGTGCGTTGTGGTTAAAACTCTTAATGATATGGTGCACCGTCATTCTTTGGTATTGTTGGGCATGATGGGGATTTTTTTGGCTTAAGATATTAGAGGGAGCTTGTTAACACATTTTATGGTCAGATATATATGGTAAACTTTCACATTTTTATGGTTAGTTTTAGTTTGTTGTGGGTGTGCCCAATCCACAAGAATGTTACATGTCATTTGTAACTGATAAAAAGAAGTAGGGACAACAGCTAAGCTGTGAAAGAGATGGGGAGGGCATCTTTCCCAACCATGTAGGGGCTGACAGCTAACCAAAAAAATTAAAAAATATATCTCACAATCTTTTTGGCAAGTGAGTCTTGAAGGCAGCTCCTGGGCAACAGTTAAATGAAATTTATAAGGGAGAGGCACCTTCCTTGCCTCTTGTCTTTGGTATTTGTTCTGGGTTGATTCAGTGCTATTTTCAAGTCTTGTCCCATGAAAATTGGTTGTTTTGCATCTTCCTTGCTGTCACATTCTTGTTGGACATTCTGGTGTACGTACAACACTTGTAAATTCAATCTAGAGTCATCATGCTCCTTGAAATTGGCATCCTGAGTGATTGTGTCCCATGGAGAGAAATTGATTATTAGATTCCACATATACACAACATTAAACAATGAGAGGTAATCCATTGTGCAACACTGGTATAAAGCTGTAAGTGATGATTCATTTCAATTATCTCCATGCATACAGGTTATTTGTTGTGAAATTGGGCACTGCGCGCAATGAGTTTGGACCCTGATCGATTTGCTTCAAGGTAGAATTCTAGTCTCAAATATTGTCTCTGATTTATTGTGCCTCATTAATGTTGATCTATGTTCTCTCTCATTTTCTGGCATATGAAGTTTGTTGCCATGACACTGCATGGAGAAAATATATAACTAAGATATATGGTCAAGCATGGCACCTGGAGAAATCTGCTTTGACCATGATTGTTTCGCATGGTGGTATTATAAATGATATGTGGAGATATTCAAACCTTATTATGACCAGTGTGGAAGCAAAGGTTAACTACTTGTGGTGTTGTCTGGAATTGACACGTTACAAAAAAAATGAGAGAGTAAATGATTTTGATTGGGTAAGTTTCCAACATAAATTTATTTATCATGTATTAGGTGGAAATTCATGCTTGAAGATTAGAAAATTCTATTCACTCTAATGTAATACTTTTCATGTTTTACAGACGACAAAGCTATATGAAAGATGTCTCATTGCATGTGCAAACTACCCAAGGTATTGGATCTGGTATGTTCAATGTGTGGAAACTATTGGAAGCATGGAAGTTGTAAACGGCGCTCTTGCATGGGCTGCAGCCGTTGCACAAGTTTTGGTGAAGGTAAACTTCTGTGAGTTTTTATTATATAGTTTGTAAGTGTTGTTGTTTTCAGTGTACACCATTGTCTTAAGCTTTATAAATTTCTAATATGTTTTTCTATTCAGGGTTAATTTTATGTATATGAATCATCTGGGCTTGGAGAGAGCTATTTGATTTTGTATGTTGTGACTTTTTTTGTAGAAATTGCTTGTTGGATGCACACTGGGGAGAGGCAGGTGGTTAAATTGAAAGAGAAATACTTAGAAGCAGTGTTGAAGCAGGATGTGGGGTTCTTTGACACAGATGATATGACCGGGGATATAGAGCATTTCCACGGATACTCCTCTCGTTCAAGATGCAATCAGTGAGAAGGTGCTCGTCCATATGACCATCCATAAGTTTAATGGTGTTTTCTTTTAGTAATTAAGTTTGAAACAATTGCATACAATCAATCAATGTGTGTGCATATATCCATATCTTGATATGAATGTGTTTGGTCTTCAGGAATCATCCAAAAAGATTGCAGCCAAAAGGATTGAGAAATCTTTGTGTTCTATTGTGCCATTTGGACAAGGATGGGTGGGTAAAGATGAAGCTCCTCCTGGTGCTTTGTTATTGCGTGAGGATATCAAGGATCAACAAACCTTGCCTCATACAAGTACAATTCCAAGTGACTTTACTGCAACCAACGCTAAATTAAATCTTTGTGGAGCTACTCAAGCAACAAATGATCAAGCCTCTACAAAAAATAAAAAAAATTGAAGGACAATTTTCTTCATCAAGTGTGGCAACAGTTGCTAGGTCTACTGGGTTACCTGTGCCTCTATCTATGGGTTCACAGTCAGCCAACAATACAAATTTTCAAACGCCTTTGCAAGGAGTCAAAGACAGTGAATCAAAATCAGCTTCATCAAATGCTAAATCTAGTGAAGTCAATCTGGCAGGTGCCAAATTTACCTCAGATGTATCCCAGTCAAATTTGCTTGAGATTGTCTCCTGAAGCAACCAACTTATACAATGGGGATCTACCAAACAAGTGGAACATGTGCAACATGTTTCAAGTGTATTAATATGCAGAAAATTCCTGATGCATATCATAAAAACAGACCCAAGCAAGGCCATCATCCAGTGTTACTCAGTTTATTCAATAACAGGCACCTATGGACATGTCTCTGTATATATACATTCACAGCTAAGCTGGATGCATCATTAGAATCTGTCATCTCATGCCGTTTTTCAGGGAGGTGTAAACTCGATGGTAGAATTGCAAAATTCAACCACACCAAGTCCTTTTAATTACAGGCAGAGATACCAACAGGAGGGAGCTGGTACATCCCAATCTCAAAAACAACTATGGCAGTCTTACCTTCAAAACATCCTTCTCAACAGACATCTGATTTTTCAAATTTGATTACACCAGATTTAGATGTAGGGTTTCAATCTCCAAGGTCTCCAGTTACGCAGTCTTCTGGAATGTTGGTTGATTCACAACCTGATTTGGCACTCCAGCTTTGATTTATTGAACATTTATCACCAGATCCATTGATTTTCTGGTTATAAGCATGTATCTCCATTTTCAATCTCTCTACATTTCCAATGGTTTATACAGACTACAAAGATGGGGTTTCATAAGAAATGACCCATTATGTTGTACAATATTTGTACATGTACCAATTTCTAGTTCACATACGCTAGGTCTATTGTTTAATGTTAACATTATATTTACAAATTTCATAATCTCAACACATATTTTTCTGATACAACCTTTCCAGTATAATACATGTTCACAAAAATGCTGTTTTTTACTAGTTTCATGGCTTAAATTCCTATTCTTTTTCAGAAAATTTGTAAATTAATTGCATCCCATGGAACATGAAATGATGTATTTGTATCCACTTTTCTTTCTCCCATTTTTCTGCTGGGTGGTGTGCGAAAATCTATGGGAATTGTTTTTCTTCCCATAATGTGGATATAGATTGTGTGGTGAAAACTACAATGAGAGGTAGTTTTGAGTAGTTTCTTTCCAAGGAAAAAATATTTCCAAAATATGAGTTCGATAAGAAGGCCCAAAATCATGGAATGGTGAGTTGTTTTTCTTGTGAATCCCTTGGGACAGTATTCAATAAGTGAAGCTTATTGGTATCTGTACATGCACCTTTTTCCTCTTGATGCGTTCAACTAGTCATGAATGATTTGTAAACATTAGATTGGAATAAAATGAAATATGAAATATTTGTAAACACTGTGTTGGAATTAAATGAGATAGTGAGTATATGATGAATGTGGATGGATATTCAAGGGTTTTTTTATACAAATCAAATCAATTCCGAAAATTACACAGCAGTTTTGGAAATCTTGTGAATGTACAATGTTGGTGGGAAAGGTAATTCCTTTTAGAACCTAATTTAGTGAGAAATTATGACAATGTGAATCTCTTGGGACAATATTGAAAACTGGAACTTATTCGAAAGTTTCAGGGCTGCATAAATTTGTCTCTTGACAGCATGGACACTCATTAGTGAGTTGGAAATTGGTGCTGAGGATTAACCCATATCCCTATTCGTGGCTGACTTGTAGTTTTCTTCTGCTGAACCAACAAACTCATCATCACGACCTAAAATTCAGCTGAAATATTACAACACTTTCTCCCACAAACTCAGACTTATGTTGCTTAGCAGACAACAAATCTTGTGGAATGTTTTCATCGACATTCTCAGTTTCACCAGAGGGAAGGAAAGCATGGATACTTGAACTCAGGGCCTGTTTTCATTGAAATGCATCAAAATTGTATGTTGGGAATTCCAAGAGGTACAAATCTGGAATAGAAAAGTAAACAATGAAATCTTCAAAAGCCCACTCATTTATACGTTGTTCTTTGCTCTCATTGCCTATCAAACTTCTCACAGAATATGAAACTTGCAATGGAATTCTGACAGGAACAGGGCTTGATGTGGCAATTAAGTTGCTCACATGTTTCTCTATTTAGGAAGAAATCTTGATATAGGATTAAGTTACTCACAATTTTATCTGTCTAATGGATGAAGACTTGAAAAAGGCTGAGATTCTATTTCTTCATCAAGATCTCGGTCAATATTTGTCACAAGAACAACATTGCACCCCTCCTTATCGCATCCTGTTTGATCATCATTGTTTTCATTATGAGCACCTACAGTTTTGTAGGATATAAGTTTATAGGGAAAGACCACTTGCTCTTCCTCATGACATCTGTGGCTATTCTGATCCTGTCATATTCTTCTTGATCAACAACCTGTTACGATCCTTTCTCTCAACATTGCTCTATACTGAGCGATCATTCCTAATATCTGAGGGTAATTTGACTACTATATCACCCCTTCTGTCCTCAACCTGCATTATTCTTATGAGACCAGGATTATCTTCCTTAAATACCTGTTCTTTACCTCCAATTACATCAAGAAATGCATCATCCAATCCAGGAAAGATAGGGATGTCTTCCGAACATATGAGTTATGAGCTTGTATTTCCATGCAAAATTTGGTTACATCCACCAAACTCCATATCCAAGCTTATTTTTCTTTCATGGAAGTCATGCCACTTTTCTTTTGGGACAGTAGGGACATTACCGTGATTCCAAACTCTATCACCAACTTGAAAATGAGGAGCAATTTGATCTATGTTATGAAATGCCTTGTTTTTGGCATACTTTTATTGAAGTATGTCATGGGCCCTATTATGGATATTGGCCAAGTTTTGTACAAATAAAGAATAATTTGCTTATTTTGTTGGTGGGATGTGCATTGTGGATGGAGTTAAGATAGCATTTGGAATCTCATAAGGGAAATGATGTTGGAAACCATAACCAACTGCAAATGGAGAGTGCCTTGTAGAGAAATGTAATGATCCCACTATTTGTTTTGATGGTCGTAAATGCCAGGAGAATGGACCAAGGTCATGTTAAATAACTCAACCTTTATATCACATTAATTGATAGCTCGAAACTTTCCACAATTAATTTCAAGAGTTGCATAAAGATATGAAGTCATGATTGAAAATGATGGTCAATGATAAACCATAATAGCTCCAAGTTTGTCAAAAGAAGTATGTTGCAGCTTTAGGGGCATCAATTTTCTTGTTGCAAGGAATGAACATCGCCATATTTGAAAATATTCAAACTACTAAAATGATACAATTATGCTTATTAGGCTAAGTGATAGGCAAATCATTAATGATATCCATAGAGATTTTACTCCCATGGCTTGCCGGGAACATGCAAATACTAGTACACAACAAGCTTTTAATTAGAAGCGTTTCTTTGGCTGTAATGTGAACATATTTGTATCTAATATTGCACATGTTTCCTAACAAAAGGCTAAAAGAAATATGGTTGCAAAGCAACATAATTTACACACCACAAAATTCTCTCCATATGATGAAGAGTGGACCTCTCTGGGAAAAAAGAGCTGATCTAGTTTAGTTAGGACACAATTTATTGAGCATGTACAATAAGCTATTCTCGATTGTGTAGTCTAGGAAGAGCATTTAGTTGACCTTTGTGGTCGTTGGATGGAGTTCATGACAATACCAAAATAGGGGTCATTCGAATATTGATCTATTCATTGCTTATATGATGCACTTCATATATCTAAAATGGGAAGTGTTAGTGTCAGTTTGTCACACTGCCATTAGTGATCAAATTTACTCTTTTGCATTTGCATAGTAGGAGTCCCATACCATAAATTTTCATCATTCCATTAGGTCATGAATTCATTGATGGTAGTGGTCTTTCATCAGTTTTCCCTCATGTGAAAAACTTGCTGATTCTCCTCTCTATGGTCTTCAGTCATGATTCACTTTCACTCCACAATTCATGTTATTAGGTCATAGGGTTGGTCTCATTAGGTTCTAGGGTCTCATTATGGTCAAATTAATGAGTCAAGTGTCAATAAATATCAGCAAGGTCATGAGAAGGTCAAATAAACTCAAAGGCACATTATCTAGAAAAATCAAAGAGTTGTTCTATTAAGCTTGATGTAATTTTCACCTCAAAACATGTTTTGAGGTGAAAACATGACACTTTGCCTTTATTATCATTTCTTATGTAATTTTATGTTTTCATATGTAATAAGTTGAGCTTCAGAAGCTGCCATATCTAGACAGCCACCACCCTGCGTTTCAAAGGTGTTTTCCACAGTATTTTCAGCGCAAAATCATGTTATAAGTATGTCCATCAGATAGAGCCCGGAAAGAGCTTTCCAACGATATATCATGCTCCCAAAATTGACTCCTAGATTGGAAGATATGCCTAAGTGAATAAAAGTCCCCAAAAGCCTAACCTTACCCTTTTTCTCATTTGTCCCTTAGACTTTATAACTTCTACCTTTTCATATAATTTTAAAGTTTTTCATTGTAATCCCCTTCTTCCGATCCGATCGCAACCCTTTTCTTCCGATCCAATCGCAACATTCAATTGCATGGTCTCGATTGACCCACCTCCGATTGAGAACCTCGATGCGATTGACCCCCTCCGATCGTATCCGGACCGTTGATCTTCTCAACGATCCGATGGCCCACATCCGATCGCAATCGCTTGATCGCATCGCAAACTTCGCAGCGCTCCCAACTTTTGTCCCCGCTCCTACGATTTTCTCCGATTGCAATTCCTCCCGGTCCCACCAAAACCTCTCCGCCTTGTTCCGAAGAAAAAAGGGGTTTTCCCTGTGTAAAGCGCAAAACTCATTTCAATTTGTTTTAAAGGGATTTATTCATTACACCATCGGACATCGTTTTCCCTTGCTTATTGCCGCCGCTCTATTGTATTACTCCATCGCATCGCAAGTTATCATTACAACATGTCCACTCCTCTTCTGTTGCGATTTCTGATTTGCGATTGCAATTTCCCCTTTCCCCCCTATACACTATCGTATCGCAAGTTTCCAATCGCTCCAATACACTCCTCCCCCTTCCGATTGCGATCTGCGATCGCGATTTGGGCCCACCATCCTTTCCTTTGCTCTTTTTCACCCAAAATGGACTTTTCTTCATTGAAACGACAAATATGGTTTTCATCGGTTTCAAAAGGCATTATTCTTCGACAGTTGGTTTTTCTTCAAAGAGTAAAGACAGAGACAATGGTCAAAGGCCGTGAACTAATTGTGAACCAGAGACATCTATAGTAGCGATGAAAAATGGATATGTTCTTCAGATTTCCTATTTTCATTCGTTGGGTGTAACAACGAATCCTCAAGATGGTCAAAATGTTTTGTTATTCCTTCTTTTCAGGGGCAGATTGTTGGTCTTTTTCCTATATCCAGATTTCTGTTCCAAAGCTAGTGAAACAACTCCTTCTTCTTTGGATCTACTCTTCTCAAATTCTGCCTATTTAATGTAATTTCTGAGTCATTTGAAAGGGGGGGGGGGATAAAGTGAGGAATAAGTTGGAAATCACTGAGAATGCTCTGCGCTCCATTTGTAACAGTTTCGCAGGGAATTAATAAAGAAATGCAACACTGATTTGTGGGATCCCTGTGGTATGGATTTTAGCACTGTTATTTCCTTTGTGTTCATCTGTTAGTAGTTATGTTTGCCATTCATTCATTCATATCTCTGGTTGAATGTTTTCAAGATAGATAGGTAGAATCCATTGTATAATGCTCTGCCTTGGGAAATCATTCAATACTCTATGTTTTTTGCTGTTTGAAAAGAATCCATCTCCTATGCCCTTTTCAGCTTCTCACCAGTCTTATACATTCCATCATTATTAAAACTAAGTTGTTAAAATCTTGCCTACCTTGCCCCATAAAATACTCCGTATCTCTGATTTAATTCCCCAGTTTCAAACTGCCCAATCTCATCTGTTCATATAACCCTGAAAAATTTATAAAAACATTCCGAGTTTATTATACTTAGCCTAAAATCAGTTTGTAGTTATATTTCATTGAACATTTTTCACGGAGAGAGCCCTCTCCTGACCTTGTAGGGCTAGCTACAAGGTTGAGCGTGGTTTGAAGTTACCCTGATTTGCCTTCTTTCAGCCTGAGGTTAAAATTAGGTGCTAACATTTCCTGGCTGGCGATCACGGTGGGACTATTTAAAACAAAAAATTGATCACCCCAGTAGTATCTTCCATATAGATTCTTGAACTCTGGATGATGAGGTTCAGAGTTTGCAAGGCTGAAATAAAACATTGTAAAGTAGAGATTTGACTACACTGGCTTCAAGAAGATACACAAGGGCCAACGCTGATCCAAATCCTCCCCCCGTGTTTGAAAATCCTAATCTCATCTCAAGAATAATCAGAAGACAAGAAAGTTCAGTAAGCCCTAGACCTATTTTCAGGTCCCATACCTGGCCCAGTGAGTGGTTGTTTGTAGAAGACCTCTCTTTTGATGAGTGTTTTGAGCTTTCCTTGTTCAGAAATAAATCAGAAATTGCACTTGATGATATAGCTTTAGACCCTGAGTTTCTTGTGGATCTTGAAGTTCAAAGGGCAAACAGATTAATTGATGACTACATTTTAAATTCCCCTCAGACATCTATCATTGTAACCAATATCCCTGAGCCTTCAGAGTTATCAGAAACAACATTTCCTACCCTTAATTCATCAACATTTCCATCAGTTTCAGAAGCCAATTCTCAGCTTTCGACTCCTCCATCAACAGCTCCCTTGAATCCTAGTAGCACAAACGCTGTTGTAAATCCACCTTGAGTCATGGTTGCCCGGTATGCACCCCTAGTTTTACCTCAAAACCTGAATGATATGCCTGTTGATTACCAAAGTAAAATACCTTTATTTGATGCCACTCAAAGCATCATAGCCCAGCAACATGTTGATAAGATGAATTATTTCTTTGACCTTCATGAGGTAGAGGCAGAAAATGTGACCACGAGATTGTTCGTCCAAATCTTTGGAGGTGAAGTTCGAAAATGGTTCAGAGCCTTACTAGCAGCCTCTATCCACAATTTGCAGGAGCTACATAGACAATTATTAGACCAGTGGGAGGTAAAGAAAAACCCACTCCAAATCTTGTCTGAATGTGAAAATATTAAAAGGAATGTGGGTGAAAGTGTACAAGATTATTGTGTAAGATTTAATGCTGTGTATAATGCTATTCCGGCCAATCTAAAACCCCCCATTGGGTTAGCTTTGCTCAAATTTCCAGATGGTTTCGATGCTGATATGGCATATCAGCTACGAGAGCGAGATCCTACTAAACTTGAAGATATGTAGAAAATAGCTGTGAGCGTAGAAGAAAATTTGCTGGCCAGAAGAGCGCGGACAAGAGCCGAAAATAGGGTAACTGTAAAAGAAGAAGCATCTCCTTCAGATACGAAGATGGATACCTTGATCCGAACAGTGGAGAAGATGGTTTATCGGTTGAATATTTTGGATAGACCTGAAGCACAAATCAGGAATCCAAACTTCAGAGAACAGCAACAGCCACAATTCTGAATTAAGTAAAGGGAACATAAAACACAAGACCAAGCAATGCAACAACAGCAGATCAGGACCCCTTTGCAGCAAAATTATGTTAAGGGAATGGAAACAGATGATGATGATGATGATCCGGTAGTTGAAGCTAACCATTTTTTCACTGCCGATGGTGCGCCCATCTTTCTCACAGAAGATGAAGAATATACAGTGGTTCCAGACACTTGAAAAGATGATGATTTCATATTGGCCAATGATGTAGCCATAGAGGAAGAGTCTGATGATTATCAACGAGGATATATGAATGCTTTGTCAGCGCAACAGAAGCATTATTCTTTGAGGAGTAGAGGTGTGCCAATCAATCCCATTTAGAAAAGGAAAGAGCTGCAAACAAAAAATGACTCTTTAAATACTCAAAGGAAAGGGAAAGAGCCTGCCGATCCCTCTCCCAGCAAGGCATCCTCAACGATTAACATTGCAAATGAAAAGAATCAGCTTAGCACAACAAAGGAGCAGGTGGAGAAGAAAGATCCTCCCGTCAAAGAGGTAGAAAAATTTCCATCTTTTAATTTAGAAAATGATTTCGCTAAGCTGAAGGTGTTCATGCCCTTGACTAAGTTGGTAAAAAATAGCTCTTATAAACATCAGGTGTCTATAGTTTTGCAAATAGACTCTATATAAGATATGGTAAATGTTGAAGATGACTATCCTGAACTCATTTTTGGTCCAGCCATAGAAGGTCAGTTTGAAGAGAGTGAAGTTCCTCCCTTCTACCTGAGTCTTAGATTGCATGAGTTCATTTTACATAATGCTATGTTGGACTCCGGAGCCTCGCACAACTTGATGCCCAAAGCCATTATGGAGAAGTTGGGTCTTGATATTACCCGCAAATACCATGATTTGTATTCCTTTGACTCCGGTAGGGTCCATTGTATTGGTCTTATCAAAGACTTGGTAGTATCTTTAGATCAAATCCCAGCTAAGAATGTTTTGATGGATGTGGTTGTTGCCGATGTTCCACCACAGTTTGGAATGCTTTTGTCCAGGTCATGGGGTGCAAAACTAAAAGGAACCATACAACTTGATTTCTCTTATGCCACTATTCTCGTGTTCGGTCAATTGAGAAAACTATACAGGGAGAAGAAAATGAAATATATGATCACTAGCAAAGAGAAACCAATTAATCATCCAATTAATGCAGTCCACACAGATTTAGAGTCATTTGTATTATATTCAGATGGTGGTTTGAATGATGAAAATGTTCAGTTGGTGGAAGTAGATGAGGTACCTGAAATTTCAGAAAATTTTAGGGAAGTCCTTAGACAGGAAAAAGATAAAACAACAAGCATCTCTGAGCTTTCTGCCGGCCAGGAACAAAAGGACAATGAACAACAAAAAAATGCAGAAGTCAGTCAAGATAAAGTAGAGAAAGAAGCAAAATTTCAGCGTCTAGAAGAAGAAGAAGAAGGCCTTTGGAGCATGGACTTTGATGGAGCTGTTGGTAAGGACGGTGCTGGTATATGAATATGGATTCAGAGCCCTGTCTTCCAGCCTGAAAAGGTTCCTAGTAATGTTAGAGTATGTGCTTACAAATTGGCTTTTGACTGCTCTAACAATGAAGCAGAGTATGAAGCTTTAATTGCCGGTTTGAAAATTTTGAAGAAGCTAAAGGCAAAGAGGATTCTGTCTATGGAGATTCGGAGTTGATAATCAAACAGGTAAAAGGAGAGTATCAAGCAAAACATCCGCGATTGAGGGCCTACAAAAATACAGTCCTAGACATCTTGAGGATGTTTTCTGAGTACACTTTGACAACAGTACCCCGAATGCAGAATCTTATCGCAGATTCCCTTGCCACTACTGCAAGCAATTTGAAGATACCAATGAATTCCAACAACAAATTTGAAATTTATGTCAAACATCGGCCTGCTGTTCTGGATAATTTAAGGTATTGGCAAGTGTTTTGGGATGACAATGAAATCAATGCTTTTTGCAGAGTGAAGGAAAATTCAAAGATACTTCCATAGAGGGTGATTATGGTGTCAATGATAAAAAAATCGAAGCAAATCAGATGGATGTATTGCAGCTGAAAGACAATGTAATTCCTAGAGGTCTCATACCTTTAGAGGAGCTTTTTGATTAGGATGATGTTGCAAATAAACCAAGCTTGGTGCCTATTGATAAAGGAGTTGAAGATGTTAATCTTGGAACAACTGACAAGCCCAAGCTTGTGAAGTTATCAAAAGCATTGTCCCCTGAGGTAAAGGAACAATATGTTAAATTACTTTTTGAATTTTCTGATGTGTTTGCGTGGGATTATTCAGATTTGAAGGTGTATGACAAAAATATAATTCAGCATACTATTCCCATCAAGCCGGATCAGAAGCCATTTAGACAGAAGCTGAGAAGGATCAATCCAAAGCTGCTTCCATCTATTGAAAAATAGGTAAAAAAATTGTATAAAGCTGGTATCATTGTCCCAATTAAATTTTCTGATTGGATTTCAAATTTGGTCCCGGTACGCAAGAAGACAGGAGAAATAAGGTTGTGCATATATTTCCGCAATCTAAATAGAGTATCCTTAAAGGATAACTATCTACTTCCGAAGATGGACCATATCCTGCAAAGAGTAGTTGGAGCATCAAGGATGTCACTGCTCGATGGTTACTCAGATTATAATCAGATCTTGGTGCATGAGAAAGACCAAGACAAAACTGTCTTCACAACACCCTGGGGAACTTTCCAGTATGCCAAAATGCCATTTGGATTGAAGAACGCTGGAGCCACTTTCCAACGAGCAATGGACATCGCTTTTGCCAATGAAAATGATGTCTTTCTGGTTTTTTATTTGGATGATCTGATAGTGTTTTCTGGTTCTGATGATGAACATTTGCACCATTTGAGGGTTGTATTTCAGCGATGCAGAAAGTTTGGGATTTCTCTCAATCCGAAGAAAAGTCTGTTTAGGATGGATGAAGGCAAGCTGCTGGGGCATATCATCTCTAAAGACGATATCCACATTGATCTTTCAAGAGTGGAGGAAATTCAGCACATAGACCTCCCACGTAACAAAAAGGAGATTCAGGCATTCAATGGTAAGATGAACTTCTTGCGCAGATTTATACCCAATTTAGCTAAACATTTATGAGAAATGAATAATATGTTGAAAAATGATAACATTGTCAAATGGAGCGAGGATGCTATCAAGTCATTTAATCTGGTAAAGTTTGCTCTGTCAAATGCCCCAGTCTTGATTAGTCCCGATTATACTCAAGATTTCATTATATTTTCATTTGCATCAGAGCATACCATGGCTGTGGTATTGATGCAAAAGAGAGATCAGATTGAAAATCCCATTGCCTTTTTCAGTAGGACCATTCGAGATGCTGCCTTGCGGTATAATATTATTGAGAAACAAGCATTGGCTCTTATAAAAGCATTGAAGGATTTTAGAGTATACATTCTGCATTCACATACCATAGCATATGTTCCTAATGCAGTAGTAAAGGATGTCCTGATGCAAACTGATCCGGAGGGAAGAAGAGGTAAGTGGATAGAAGCAATGTTGGAATATGATTTGGAGATTAAACCCACAAAGTTAATCAAAGGACAAGGTTTGGAAAATCTAATGGCACAATCAAACCTGCGTGCTCTAGACATAAACCTCATAGCAGCAATATTGGAGGATGAGGATGATGGTTCGCTTGTTCCAGTTTCAGAGATTTTTCTCCAATCCCCATGGTATTCAGACATAGTTTATGTTCTTCAGCATCTGTCACCACCTCCAGGGATGTATAGAAGCAAAGGTAGATCACTGAAACTCAAGTCTGCTAAGTTCTGTATTTTAAACAATGCTCTTTATTGGAAAGATCCAGGAGGTGTTCTACTTAATTGTTTGGTTGAAGATGAGGCTCAACAAGTGATGCATGACTTTCACAAAGGTGATTGTGGTGGTCATTTGTTTTGGAAAACAACAGCTAACAAAGTATTGAGAGCAGGGTATTATTGGCCCACTTTATTTTCATATTTGTATAAAACAATGATGAGTTGCCATGAGTGTCAAGTTTTCCAAGGAAAAAGGAAACCGCTTCCTCTTCATTTGAAACCAGTTCAAGTAAATTCTCCTTTTCAGCAGTGGGGACTTGATTTCATAGGGGAAATCCATCCCACATCATCAGCACATCATCGATGGATCTTGACAGGTACCGATTATTTCACCAAATGGATTGAGGCCATTCCTGCAAGACTGATAAGGAGATCAAGTCCTTTGTGGAAAAATGCTCAAAACTTTAGTTGCTCAGAATTGGTCCAAACTAGAACGACTGGAAAGAGCTCGGAAAAAAGATCCTGTAAACGTGAACGACACTGAAAACCGACGCTGTATGAGAAAGTTATTCAGCTTTGAAGTTTTCTAATTTCAGTAAAAAAAATGGCCAAGTGGACTTTACAAAATATTTTATTAAAAAAGAATATTCCACAGAATATTCTGTAGAATATTTCGCAGGCGGCCAATCAAAGGGCACCACGTGGCCAGCCCGGAGGCCGCCACATGGCCCCAAGATTCAAATGAAATTGCGTTTCAAAATTTTGTTGTTCGCGGCAGGGTTTGACCCCGGGTCGGGGCAGACAAAGGCGGGCGGCCCAACCGTTGGGTCACGCCGGTGGTTGTTATTATACCATGCAACGAACTTATATTTAAATTATTAATGTTGTTTGGGCGGGGCCCAAAAGGGGGCCAGCCCCCTCCACGATGTGACCTCTGCTCAGAACCTGGAGCTAACCTGGTCGGCACACATTGTTTGGGGACGTGGTTGCATGGACCGTCAGATGCACGATCAAAGATTTGTTATATATTAAAGTTCTCTGCACAATAAACTCAATGTTATTCAATACATTCCGTTCGGTGCGGTCACGTGGCTTATCACTTTAGCCCTCAACTTTGGCGGAGTTATGGCAGAGGTGCCAACTTTAGCGCCGACCTCCTAATTTGTCGGACTTATCTGGAGTTGCTCCACATTTAGTGGAGTTTTTCTAGGGAATAATGGGCAAACTTAAGTTAGTCATAACTTTGGCTAGGAAAGTCCTTTTGAAGTGATTTTTTTTTTGATTTGGGGGTATTGAAGCATTCTAAAGCTGTTGGAACAGGTTGCAGAGCCATCAGGGCACTCTGTCAGTGATTTTATCAGCGAATTTTCTTGTGGAGCCACTAGGGCTTAGTGAAATATCAGCTGTATAGGGCTATACTCATCCATTTGAGGTGAATGAATAGTCAATTTTTACTGTTTCCAGTCCTCTATTTCTGAATTTGCAGCTATTTTAGCCTTTTGAGGCTTTCTTCATAGTGTAATACTTATTTTGAGCATTAATGAAAGAGGGAAAAGCCTATTTGGAGGCTTTTGGACCCAGCAGAGGTAGCCCAAGAGAGGGGTGAACTGCTTAAACAAATTCTTACTGTTATGCTGTGCAGTTTTGCTGCTATTTTCCAGAGTTTAATACATTAAACAGTAATTTTTAATAAGTCCACTTTTCACAATGAGACTTATACAGTGATCAAAACTCATTTGTTTCACTTCAAACCACGTTACTTCCATTGTAGAATACTTGAACTTGCTTATTCACACATCAAATTTGGTTAATGAATACTTTGAAAACATAAACAAATACTTTCATTGCCAGATCGATTTAGTGTTCACTTCATATTTATTTAGGCAGAGCCAGTAAGAGGGCCAAAAGCTTCTGGTTTCATTCTTTCTAGTAAAGGTGAAATAACCAGTAAAAGCCCCTACTGTCTATCTCTGTATAAGAAATATTTTGTTCACACATTTTCAGATCAGATTGGTATCAGAGCTCTAGGTTTTGCTTAAGAGTTTGTGAAATTTGTGCAAGAAGATTGTGTTATTCTGCAAAATTTGATGCTTACTAGGCTGAAATTGAAAAGAGGGGAAGGTCAATTGGTTAGAGAACAAGATAATCCTCAACCAAGGAGGGCTAGGGTGTCATTATCTCCACCTTCCATTTCATCCTCATTAGCCTTAGAATCAGCCACAAACATGTCTTCCAAAGAAGGAGAAGTACATGAGGAAATGGATCCCAAGGAAGAAGAAAGAGTCTTTAGAAAAGCTTTCTTGGACTTGACTGAGATGGTTAGGATCCTATACTAGGAGAGAAATGATAGGCTTGCTGGAGAAGGGTCTAGAAACCAAAGAGAAGAAGGAGATTCTTCAGGAGGAAAGAAAGACAAAGATGAGTCTAAGAAAGGGAATGGAGGAAATGGTGATTCACCATCTCCATCATCATCCTCATCCTCCACATCATCCTCTTCAACTTCTGAAAATCAGTCACACAAAACAAAAACATCTCTTAAAAATCCTTTGTTAAAGCTTGATGTAAAGTTTGAGTTGCCGATGTTTAATGGTGATGTGAATGCAGAAAAATTGGATAACTGGATTAGACAGCTGGAAGTCTATCTAAGAATTCAAAATTTGCATGATGATGAAACAAAAATCCAATTAGCCTCTTTGAGAATGGATGGAGCAGCTTTGGTTTGGTGGGAAGCCAAGACCAGGGAGGAAATTAAAAAGCATGGTAAGATAACTCTAACTTGGAATGAGTTTATTACAGCTATTAAGAAACAGTTTTATCCTCTTGCTCATATTTAGAAAGCAATCATGAATTGGCAAAATTTTAGGCAACTTAAGGGTCAAAATGTGCAAGATTATACCCAAGAGTTTAGAAGGAGAGCACTTCTACTTGGAGTAGACTTACAAAGTCAAGACACCCTGTTGAAATACATAGGAGGTTTGCACAGTTACCTTAAACATACTATTCTAATGTTCAATCCTACCAGCTTAGATGAAGTCTGTGTGCAGGCTACACATTTAGAAGCTAGAGGAAAGAATACTTTTGATGAGGATAGTAATTTCAAAAATAAAGGAAAGAAAAGAGTTGCAAATTCAAGAAAAGACAAAGGAAAGTTCTTTTGCAAGAACTGTTCAAAAACAAGTCATGATGAAGATCATTGTTGGAAGCTTCATCCTGAACTGAAACCAGAAAAATATAAGAACAAAAACAAGCCCAAAGAAAAGGAGAAAACTGTAGCAACAATTGAGCAAGACTTAAGGTCAGACTCAGGAGATGAGACAAAAAGCATAGCCATGGTTTTAAAGAATATTAAAGGGAAAGAAGTGGTGCAAGACACAACTCTCAGTTCTAGCTCTTTGAATTGTCACAAAGATACTCATGAGGAAAAGAGGAGGATAGAGCTTTTCCATGTGAGGGTAATTTCAAAACATACCAAAATTGACACACTATTTGACAGTGGGTCACAAGCGAATCTCATATCTGAAGACTTGGTCAAGCAACTTAAACTTGAGACCATTCCACATCCGAAGCCTTATCCACTTGGATGGATATGTAAGGATGCCAATTTGCAAGTTTCAAGGAAGTGCATATTGCGCTTTGCAATAACTGCACACTTTATTGACACAGTGGAACTTGATGTGGTGCCACTTGATATCTCAGGTATTGTTTTGGGAAGTCCTTATTTATTTGACAGGAGGGCCATCTTTCATCGCCATGAAAACAAGTATCACTTGTTCAAAGATGGTAAAGAGTACATTGTGAGAGCTCACAAGAAGAAGCTGGAATCTTCTTTACTCAATGCAAGTCAATTGAAAAGACTGGTTAATGCAAGTCAAAGTCTAACTTTGTTAATGTTGAAATGACCAGATTTTGAGCATTCACCTTTTTATGATGTTGCTAATGATTTGTCTCAGTTTGATAACAGTTTGTATTTGAAAGAAGATGATGTTATGTTGCACAAATTACCTTTTGGGTCAGCCAATGCAGTGAATGAAGTGTCAAAGCAAAGCAGTGCAAGCAAGAAGGACACCCAATTCAGCATGGGAAAAAGTTGGTTTCAGAATGGTAGAATTCGCCATGGGAACAGTTTGCAAGGTGAAAGTTATTTTAAGTCTTCTGGGAAGTTTGATCAGTGTAGAAATTTTTTGTTTTCTGCAGATTACAATTGCTGTTCTACAAATTTTAATCATTTGCATCATGACTCTGCCAATCTTAGCAATGGTCGATCAGTTGATTCTAGAGACAGTTTATCATTTTCTCAAAAGCTTCATTTGATGAAATCGGGTAGATTTCAGTTATTCAAGGGTGGAAGAGTGGAGAATCAGTCTCCACATTATCATTTTCACTAGTTAGAGAGATTTTGGGGTCCAAAAGCTTCCCATTTGGGAGGTGTGATAAGGAGATCAAGTCCTTTGTGGAAAAATGCTCGAAAATTTAGTTGCTTAGAATTGGTCCAAACCAGAACGACTGGAAAGAGCTCAGAAAAACGATCCTGTAGACGCAAACGACACTGAAAACCGACACTGTATGAGAAAGTTATTCAGCTTTGAAGTTTGCCAATTTCAGTAAAAAAAATGGCCAAATGGACTTTACAAAATATTTTATTAAAAAAAGAATATTCCACAAAATATTTTGGGAATATTTCATGGAATATTCCACAGAATATTCTGCGAAATATTCCGCAGGCCGCCAATCAAAGGGTGCCATGTGGCCAGCCCAGAGGCCGCCACGTGGCCCCAAGATTCAAACGAAATTGCGTTTCAAATTTTTTTTGTTCGCGGCAGGGTTCAACCCCGGGTCAGGGCGGACAAAGGCGGGCGGCCCAACCGTTAGGTCACGCCGGTGGTTTGCAACGAACTTATATTTAAATTATTAATGTTGTTTGGGCGGGGCTCCACGATGTGACCTCCGCTCGGAACCTGGAGCCAACCTGGTCGGCGCACATTGTTTGGGGACGTGGTCCCATGGACCGTCGGATGCACGTTCAAATATTTGTTATATATTAAAGTTCTCCGCACAATAAACTCAATGTTAGTCAATACATTCCGTTCGGTGCGGTCACGTGGCTTATCACTTTAGCCCTCAACGTTGGCAGAGTTATGGCGGAGGTGCCAAATTTAGTGTCGAACTCCTAATTTGTCGGACTTATCTGGAGTTTCTCCACATTTAGTGGAGTTTTTCTAGGGAACACTGGGCAAATTTAAGTTAGTCATAACTTTGGCTAGGAAAGTCCTTTTGAAGCGATTTTTTTTTTTTGATTTGGGGGTATTGAAGCATTCTGAAGCTGTTGGAATAGGTTGTAGAGCCATCAGGGCACTCTATCCATGATTTTATCAGCGAATTTTCTTGTGGAGCCACTAGGGCTTGGTGAAAGATCAGCTGTATTGGGCTATACTCATCCATTTGAGGTGAATGAATAGTCAATTTTTACTGTTTCCAGTCCTTTGTTTCTGAATTTGTAGCTATTTTAGTCTTTTGAGGCTTTCTTCATAGTGTAATACTTATTTTTAGCATTAATGAAAGAGGGAAAAGCCTATTTGGAGGCTTTTGGACCCAGCAGAGGTAGCCCAAGAGAGGGGTGAACTGTTTAAACAAATGCTTACTGTTATGCTGTGCATTTTTGCTGCTATTTTCCAGAGTTTACTACATTAAACAATAATTTTTAATAATTCCACTTTTCACAATGAGACTTATATAGTGATCAAAACTCATTTGTTTCACTTCAAACCACATTACTTCCATTGCAGAATACTTGAACTTGCTTATTCACACATAAAATTTGGTTAATGAATACTTTGCAAAAATAAACAAATACTTTCATTGCCAGATCGATTTAGTGTTTACTTCATATTTCTTTAGGCAGAGCCACTAAGAGGGCCAGAAGCTTCTGGTTTCATCCTTTCTAGTAAAGGTGAAATAACCAGTAAAAGCCCCTACTGTCTATCTTTGTATAAGAAATATTTTGTTCACACATTTTTAGATCAAAGACAAGCCACGAATACGGTAATCATTCAATTCTTAGAATCAAATATCTTGTCTCGTTTTGGTTTCCCTCACAAAATCATAACAGATAACACAGCCGCATTTAGATCCAAGAAGATGGTGGAGTTCTGCAACAAATACAATATTGTGTTGGGCCATTCAACAACATACTACTCACAAGGCAATGACCTGGCAGAATCATCAAATAAATCCCTGATCAACATAATTAAGAAAATTCTGGAAACAAATAAGAGGAATTGGCATTGAAAGCTCATCAACGCGTTATGGGAAGATAGAGTCAGCTGCAAGAAATTCATAGGTATGTCACCATTTGAGTTAGTTTATGGCACTGATACTGTGTTTCCTACATCACTTACAGTTCCGGTCATGAGACTATTACAAGAGGCTGGTAACGAAGAGGACGATAATCAGCGAAGGATCAATCAAATGATCCACCTTCAACAAATAAGGGAAGAAGTCTCTCAGAACACTATCCAGTTGCAGGAAAGGATAAATAAAATCTATGATCGGAAAATCAAAGCAGAAAAATTTCAGTTGGAAGATGTGGTGTTGAGATGGGATGCACGAAATGAGGACAAGGGGAAGCATGGTAAGTTCAACAACCTGTGGAAAGGACCACATAATATTTCAGCATAGAGGGGTCATAATGCTTTCTTGCTCATAGAGATGGATGGCCAAGATTTCCCTGGAGGGCTAGTGAATGGCAGGCTTTCGAAGCACTACCACTTTTGAGATAATGGATCGAAAACTATGTCACAGTCATTGTATATATCATTGCCATTGCTAATCAGATTTCAAGTACACAGTCATTGAAGTTTGGGGTCCGAGGTGAAGGCTATAAAACTTGAATGATATGTGTAAGGTTTGCTGGTTTTTATTTAGTTTTCAGTCATAGTTTGAGTTAGATTCAGTCTGCATTGTGTTAGTTTTCAGTGTTTTGACCATATTTGCCCAATGGATAAGGCTACTTGGTCTACGGTGTTCTTGGCACCTCCAAGGAGCTACCATCCCCATTGGAGCCAATGTTAGTGTTAGTTTGTCACATTGCCATGAGTGATCAAATTTAATCTTTTGCATTTGCATAGTAGGAGTCCCATACCATAAATTTTCATCATTCCATTAGGTCATGAATTCATTGACGGTAGTGGTCTTTCATCAGTTTTCCCTCATGTGAAAAACTTGCTGATTCTCCTCTCTAGGTCTTCAGTCATGATTTACTTTCACTCCACAATTCATGTTATTAGGTCATAGGGTTGGTCTCATTAGGTTCTAGGGTCTCATCATGGTCAAATTAATGAGTCAAGTGTCAATATATATCAGCAAGGTCATGAGAAGGTCAAAAAAATCAAAGGCACAGTATCTAAAAAAATCAAAGAGTTGTTCTATTAAGCTTGATGTAATTTTCACCTCAAAACATGACACTTTGCTTTATTATCATTTCTTATGTAATTTTATGTCTTCATATGTAATAAGTTGAGCTTTAGAAGCTGCCATATCTACACAGCCACCACCTTGCTTTTCAAAGGTGTTTTCCACAATATTTTTAGTGCAAAATCATGTTCTAAGTATGTCCATCAGATAGAGCCCGGAAAGAGCTTTCCAACGATATATCATGCTCCCAAAACTGACTCCTGGATTGGAAGATATGCCTAAGTGAATAGAAGTCCCCAAAAGCCTAACCTTACCCCTTTTCTCATTTGTTGCTTAGACTTTATAACTTCTACCTTTTTATATAATTTTAAAGTTTTTCATTGTAATCCCCTTCTTCTGATCCGATCGCAACATTCAATCGCATGGTCGCCGATTGACCCACCTCAGATTGAGAACCTCCGATGCGATTGACCCCCTCCGATCATATCCGGTCCATTGATCTTCTCAGCGATCCGACAGTCCACATCCAATTGCAATCGCTTGATCGCATCGCAAACTTCGCAGTGCTCCCAACTTTTGTCCCCACTCCTATGATTTTCTCAGATTATGATTCCTCCCAGTCCCACCAAAACCTCTCCGCCTTGTTCCTAAGAAAAAAGGGGTTTTACCTATGTAAAGCGCAAAACTCATTTCAATTTGTTTTAAAGGGATTTCTTCATTACACCATCGGACATCGTTTTCCCTCGCTTATTTCCACCGCTCTATTGTATTACTCCATCACATCACAAGTTATCATTACAACGTGCCCACTCCTCTTCCGCTGCGATTTCCAATTTGCGATTGCGATTTCCCCTTCCCCCCTATACACTATTGCATCGCAAGTTTCCAATCGCTCCAATACACTCCTCCCCCTTCCGATTACGATTTGAAATTGCGATCCGCGATCGCGATTTGGGCCCACCATCCTTTCCTTTGCTCTTTTTCACCCAAAAGGGACTTTTCTTCATTGAAACGACAAATATGGTCTTCATCGGTTTCAAAAGGCATTATTCTTCGACAGTTGGTTTTTCTTCAAAGAGTAAAGACAGAGACAATGGTCAAAGGCCGTGAACTAATTGTGAACCATAGACATCTACAATAGCGATGAAAAAGGGATCTGTTCTTCAGATTTCCTATTTTCATTCGTTGGGTGTAACAACAAATCCTCAAGATGGTCAAAATGTTTTGTTACTCCTTCTTTTCAGGGGCAGATTGTTGGTCTTTTTCCTATATCCAGATTTCTGTTCCAAAGCTGGTGAAACAACTCCTTCTTCTGTGGATCTACTCCCCTCAAATTCTGCCTATTTAATGTAATTTCTAAGTCATTTGAAAGGGGGGGGGGAATAAAGTGAGGAATAAGTTGGAAATCACTGAGGACGCTCTGCGCTCCATTTGTAACAGTTTGGCAGGGAATTAATATAGAAATGCAACACTGATTTGTGGGATCTCTGTGGTATGGATTTTAGCACTGTTCTTTCCTTTGTGTTCATATATTAGTAGTTATGTTTGCCATTCATTCATTCATATCTCTGGTTGAATGTTTTCAAGATAGATAGGTAGAATCCATTGTATAATGCTCTGCCTTGGGAAATCATTCAATACTCTATGTTTTCTGCTATTTGAAAAGGATCCATCTCCTATGCCCCTTTCAACTTCTCACCAGTCTTACACATTCCATCATTATTAAAACTAAGTTGTTAAAATCCTGCCTACCTTGCCCCATAAAATACCCTGTATCTTTGATTTAATTCCCCAGTTTCAAACTGCCCAACCCCATCTGTTCATATAACCCTGAAAAATTTATAAAAACATTCCGAGTTTATTATACCTAGCCTAAAATCAATTTGCAGTTATATTTCATTGAACATTTTTCACGGAGAGAGCCATCTCCTGACCTTGTAGGGCTAACTACAAGGCTGAGCGTGGTTTGAAGTTACCCTGATTTGCCTTCTTTCAACCTGTGGTTCAAATTAGGTGCTAACGGGAAGGACCTTAGTAGGCATTCTGATGAGTAAATCAACCACTTTATTAGGGATATTCTTACTGTTCATTGCTGATATGATGTACTTTGTACATCTAAAATGGGAAGGACCTTAGTAGGCATTATGATGAGTAAATCAAACACTTTATTAGGTATTCTTACTTACTAAATGAAATTGTCGAATTTATGAAGCATTTTTAATTGTTTTTGTTTGTGGATATTAGAATGGAAATTCAAGAATTGAAGAGGATGATAATCGACATGGAGGATAGTTTCTTCACCAAGGATGTAGTGTGACCATTACTTGAGTGCTCAAACCAATGCCTAGATTTCCTTGGCATAAGTGTTGTAGTCGAGCTTTTCTTGCGACAAGCTCTATGAGTGGTATGTAGTTGGGTGTCCTCCTCGCTTAAGAAAAATGCCTATGGCTTATTGAAACACACATGTTTCAGTCTCGAAAGGTTCTTTCAATTCTAGGAGAATAGTGCATCCTTCAACTTTTGAAACACTTGTTTTTATTTAGAATTCCGGTGATTTTTTTTTTGAGTGTTGGCTTGTTTTAATGGTCAAGCAATGCAAGAGTAATGGTGGTTGCATTTCTTATATAAATTCACGCCTCCTAACAAACTCTTATGATTTAAGGTATTGGTGGGAGTAGGTAAAATGTTAAAGACATGAATCTGGTAGGATTTGTGTAAGCTTCACTTTCATCAATCAAAAAACCCACATATTAGGCAAAGGTTTTTCCAAATACTAATTTCTTTATTTTTAGCTTGCAACTAGTGTTGGGGGAGGAGACAAAATACTATTTGAAAACACTACAATTATTTTGGCCAATTCTTGCTAAAATCAAAATTTTCATCCCAAGTAGACCACAAACTTTTGGAGGTGTAGGTGAAAGATGTCGGTGATTTGCATGAAAGTGGTCATGGACATTAATTAGGTTGTCATGCATGACCAACCACTCATAGAGGTCAATTTTTGTCTTGAATGATTTTTCCTCGACGCCATTCGGTTTTATATAGGCGTGACGATAACCTAGAGCAAAATCTACGTTGGTGGAGTACTTGGATCCCTTGAGCCATTCAAGATGGTCATGAATCCAAGAAAGTTGATAATGGTTCTTAATGGTGATGTTGTTGAGGGCCCAACATTATATTCAATGTTTCCATTCTTGTTTCTCCTTGTTAGGTACAACCAAAGTGGGATATCCTCATGGTGATGTGCAAATATGGATCTTACCATCTTCCAAAAGATACATAATCTCCCTCTTCATCTTGATTATCTCCACTGGTGAGCTACAACATGTAGGATAATTTGGTGGTAAAGAACCATAGACCAAGTCATTGCAATGTTGAATGGTCCAAATGGGAGGCAAACCCTTGGGTTTTGCAATGAAAATTATACATGATTTAATGGCATGCTAAACATGTAGGATAATTTGGTGGTAAAGAACCATAGACCAAGTCATTGGAGTGTTGAATGGTCCAAATAGGAGGAAAACCCTTGGGTTTTGCAATGAAAATTATGCATGATTAAATGGCATGCTAAACATGTATGATAATTTGGTGGTAAAGAACCATATACCAAGTCATTGGAGTGTTGAATGGTCCAAATGGGAGCCAAACCCTTGGGTTTTGCAATGAAAATTATGCATGATTAAATGGCATGCTAAACATTGAAGAGATTTAGCTTCCTTGTGTGGTGTTTTATTTTTCTGCAATGCGTAATTTTAAATTCTTCAGATTGACTTGGTTACAATAGGTTGATTAGAAAGTACAATTTGAGTAAATGAAGAAGTATAGCTGAGTTTTTACACCTTACAATATTTGTGAAGCCTTATGTCTTGTGGTATCCATCATACTGTGCAAGGTATTGCTAACTCGTGTTAGAACAACTCAATGGAGTTATCACACTCCATTGTGTCAGAAAAGGCTTTAATAGTGAAGGTAATGGAGCACTTTGGGGTGATCATTATGGGTTTCCCAAATTATTTGACCCATCTAAGCTTTTATGACTTGGGATAAGTAGAGGTTAGTAACTCCAAGGCATCGACAAGCTATTGATTACCAAATTCTTTTGGTTTCCATTATCTAGGATGATGGAGGCAAGTTTGTCCTTGATTGGACAAATTTGTGTGAACAAGGTCTCTTTGGCACTACCAGTGTAATGCTTAGACATCAAGACAAGTTGAGGATTGATAGAAGTGGGGTTTGGTATGTCAATTTCTATATTTTGGGATGGTTTCTATTGTTCAACAAGGAGGGCTTTAGTATTTTTTTTCACATATAGAACTCAAAATTCATTATTGAAATGTAAGCTTCTGTAGTATCCTTCAACTTAGAATAACTTTCGGATATGCAAAGTTTACTGACAAAGAAGATTTTCATTATGTACCATCTCTCAATGCATGGCTTAACCCAGAGAATTGCAATCCCAATTTCAGTAAATTTAACTTTCCTGTATGTACCATCTCTCAATGCATGGCTTATCCCAGAGCATTGCAATCCCAATTTCAATAAATTTAACTTGTGAAAATTAATAGGTTTGATTGTAATGATCAAACTGTGATTCATAGAAAATACAATCCATTTCACATGTGCCAGGGGTATTTCCATTTCATGCGATTATGTTATTGCAAGTGATATGACGTTGTTTTATAGGTGATGTAATTAATTCTATTTCTGAGTATTCACAGGTGTGGTATTTCCAAGTCTAAATCCTAAATCCAATCTATATAGAAGCAATGTCAAGATTTGTAACAAATTTCAAGGCATATCTTGAAGTTAATATCCCTATGTCTTGATCTTGATTAGAACTTGAAGGTTGAAGTGCATAGGGACCACAAAACATTTTTTTTTTGGATATCTAAAAGGCTAAATTCTATTTCATACAATTATGTTATTGCAAGTGATATGGGATTGTTTTATAAATGCTGTAATTAATTCCATTTCTTAGTATTAACAGGTGTGAAATGTGCCCATTAATAATTATGCTTACACAAGAGAAAATTATGATATTGACCTAAAAGCATCATCTTCCAGACTCTTATAGTGAGATTCTCTCTTATGTTATTGAAAAATTAGTATTGAAAAAGGTAGGCAACAACAACATAAAGACCAGATCCAATGTAGATGAAAAAATATTCAATATTAATAGAAAACTTGAGGCATATTTCTCATTATGATGGCAAAGGTTGGTGCAATTAAACAAGAGAAAATTGATCCTTTAGCCCCTAGTAGAGCATAGGGCCATTCAAGTGTACCTAATTTTAGAAGTCTAAAGAAACATCCTTGAGTTGGGGGATCAATCTTGCTTGTATTAGCATTTGAAATCATTTCAAGTCTCACATTTGCTTATGTACTATATTGATAGCTAAGGCTCCTAAAATTTTTGAACGAAGGCTCAAAGATTTGGTTGAAAATGAATGACTGAGGCATGTGGTTTTGGTTTTCCTTAGAGGAAGGCTTCCATAAGTTTCCATACCCATTTCTTGGAGTTTAACAAACGTTGAATATGCACTGCGCCTTCCTTTGGAAAACAATCCTTCATGATTTCCTAATTCGACCCTGCTGTAAAACAACAATGATGTTTGCATTTCTGATGATGGAGAGATGATGCACAACAAAAACAATAATTCTTCCTATCATCAGATGGTCAAGGGCTTCTTGAACGATGCTTTCAGAACATGCATCAAGAGAACTAGTTGCTTCATCTAATAGAAGAATTCTCTTGCTATTGCCACTCGTTGATTTTGTCCCCTAGATAACTGAACTGCTCCTTTTCCAACCTGAATTTATAAATATTTACAAGGAGTTTTAAAATATTAGGATGGAATAATCAATTTATAAAAGAATAAATCAAGCTTTCTCTCTGAATGTTTTCTTTGAAAATATCCACTACAGTGGTTTAAATAGTTCATTTGAAACTAATCTTAGGGGGGATGATATCTATATATAATAGCAAAAAAAATAGAGGTTAAATTGGATGTGTTGAATAAAATTTTAGTTAAAAACAAATTTAAATGCCAATCACTCCAAAAATTTGAAATCAGGTTATGGTATGAGTATATTAAATCACCATATGAAGTTGATTTATTAGTATGGAATATTTGAAAAATGTTTAGTAGTGCCCATACCTTAGTGTTGTAGCCACCTGGAAGTAGGGTAATGAATTTGTGTGCATTTGCAGCTTCTTCAACTTCTTCCATGGTGGCATCTTCTTTCCATATTGTATATTTTCAAGTATTGATTTTAGCAAACAACACAGGTTCTTGGTTTACCAACCCAATTTGCCTTCATAGAAATTCCATCAAAATAAACCACATCGTGTTCAAACTAACTTAACTATTCAAAAAATGGGTATATCAGTTTTAGTGGCAAATAACCCAAGCCCAGAACTAGGGTGCAGGTGATAATAACACCCAAATTTCACCAAGAGAAATTCACAAAAGTGGCCAAAAAATGTGTAGCTATTAAATAGTCTGATGAAAATCCTGCAAGACATGGGTATGAGTTAACCAGGTAACATTTAGATGCGGGGCATGTTAAACCTACATGCATGCATTAAATATGGACGGGAATTATCTGCAAGATGGGCAATGATTTTCATTAGAAAGAAGTTGTCCAGGATCAAAATGAAAATATTTGGATGTATTTTCAACACTCAAAACAACATAACACAACAAACATACCACAATAATTCTTGGCTAATGTCTTCTTCCAAAACCCATTTTTTACCCTCCCTTCTTCTTTTTGAATGACATTCTAGACATGCATTTCTACCTTTAGATTGTTCCCATGTTTCAGACTTTTTTTTTATATGTGCATCCCTTACCCATTTTTCAAGAGAGTCTTCACTAGAAATGTCTACTTCTTGAGCAATCTTTGATACTATTCACCTATAAAACCACTCAAACATTTGAACAAGTGGATTTGAAGGTTTGGAGCCACCTCCATGTTGAGTATTTTTATGATATGCTACCCTTGCTTTCTTATGAGACTTTTCCATTCCTCGGGTATTCCAAATTCCTAAGCTACCATACTCCTTAGCAAACCATGGTGCGTGACCATACAGTATATGTTGCCAGCATAAAAACAACTGATTAAATTTTTAATTAAAAAATGACATAATAAAAAATATTAAATATGATGTGTAGAGAAGGAAGAAATGACACCTACCATGTAATGTGTGATTTCATTCTCTCCCTATGCCCCAATCATTTATTTGTAAAATGTGTAACTACTTTAGTGAAATAAATATCATCCCCTTTCTCAAAATTTTCCTTGTCCATTAATGAGAATAAAGAAGAAAGAGCTATCCAAACTTTTTTTTTCTTAATGCATATCTACCATTATCAGTTCGATCATCCTTTGCATCAATAAGGTCTTTATAAATTTCCCATTGGCCTTTTCCTGATTCTTTGACATCTTTAATAAAGTGTCATGATTTAACCCCGCCCATGGATGGTTTAGAAGGAACAATACCTCGGGCTCCTGACAATTTTTATCTTTGCAAATTTTCACATTACCTCCATGCAAACCATCATTAGAAAGAACCTTCTCAATTGCTTCAATTGAATTTTGTGCAATTTCCTATGGCCTTTTATTCCAAGAAAATAGAATATCAAGGTACACTAATTTATCAACAATTCTTACAAATGCATGCAACGTACATATATGCTAAGTCACCACGTTCACCTTGAAATTCGAATAAAGTTCGGCATAAAATTCGACATATAGAAATTTCAAAAAAATATGTATATATATTAAAAAAAATCAATTTTAAGTAGGCTTAAAAATAAATATGATGCACATAAATAAATAAGCATGTCAATTTTCAAAGTAACCGAAAAAATGTAACCCAAAGTTCGAACCAAACCGAACCTATTCAAATTTTAACTGAATTTTTAAAAAATCGTTGGAGTTTGCCTTTAAGTTTGGCATTAAATTCAGGAAAAAAATTGTGTTCGAGTTTGGCATTAAATTCGGCGAACTTAATCGAATTTGTTCAAAACTGTTGTAGGTTCGAAGAATTTCGAACCCCAAGGATAAAATTCGCCGAACCCGGTGACTTAGCATATATGTACTCTTGTAAGTGGTATAAGTAGTATGGGATCCATATTTTCATCCATCTCATCTCGATTTGGAGAAATGTATTGTTTACAACTTGTAATCCCATTTGACCACCCACCACTTGGCAATTTTTCTTTTTTCCTTGTGTGCATACAATAAATTCAACTATGATTTGCATTAGCACCATGGCCAACATTGTACATGCATTTTAATGTTTTTAAATTAGTTTCTAGATGCCATTCAACTTCATATGGTCCATAACCATCAACAACTAGTTTTTCTCCCATTCTATGTGAGGCAATTGTTGTGGGTATCAAATTTTGATAAAAAAAACCCATTTTAATGTTTCATGAGACTCCTTAGATATGTGAAACAATCCCAACCACCATATGTGATTCTCAGATTGGACAGAAAAATATTTTTTATCTGTTACCTCGATATTAGGATCCATGGCCCTATTCATTAATGTGATATAAACTATTTCATATTTCTCAGTATTGATGAGATCCATCTCATCCAATTTGGCAACAAAAATAAATTTTCCATGTGCTTCCTCCACAAAAATATCACAAAATTTCACCATAGCTTGCAATATTTTCTCTAGATCTAACCATATGTTGTTCTTTGAATTCAGAACCACTCATTTTTAATATTTTTCTTCCCACCCTTCTATTTTATCTATTTCTTTGCTTCTATATGATACATGTCACCCAGAAGATCAACAATTTTGCTATTACTTCTTGCACGGGCACTTTTTATTTGAAAAGGTCGAGGAATGAAAACTTTAGTGATTCCAACATTTATTAATCCTTCTTGTAAGCATTTAAAAAGTGTTTTATAGCCTCGTCTACTAATCCAAGTATCATCGCAAACACTTTGGGCTTTCTCTACATTCATGGATTCCGATAGTTGAATTATCACTTGATCAACAAGACATCTTCTAAGGAAATCAAAACGTCGTTGTCCAATCATGGATATTATCTCATCTTTCTTGAACATGTACTTCAATATATAAGACACATTTTCCCTCTCCAAGATTTCTTCTCTCTTGTTTGGATTCATGAGATATTTTATAGCATATGGGCGGATATGTGAAGATGAGTTACACTTTTGTGAGAATTGGGGGCGGAAAACTTTTTTCGGCAATAGTTCGGCCGAACTTTCTGAGAAATTTCAGCCGAACTCGTGCTTCCGTTTAGATTGACGGCACACTGACAGCGTGGGAAAATAGAATTTTTGCCGGAGATGGGAAAACCGGCAACAAAATTTTGGCCGAACTTTTACTCTTAAAATAGTTCGGCCGAACTAGTTGCTATAAATAAATCGTCCGCGAAGTTTATTTTTTTACCGTGTTTTTGTGTGTTGTTTGTTCACGTGTTTTTCTGTCTGTGCTGCTGCTGGTCTATTTGTTCACGCGTTTTTGTCTGTGCTACTACTTCCGTCCGCGCTGTTGGTCTGCAGCGACTTCAAGCGACTTCAATACCAGGTATTTGTCCTGCTCTTTATTCAACATATTCGGCATGCTCTTTATCTGTGTTAGTAGTTATGTACCTGTGATCCTGTAACTATCCTGTATTACTAATAGTTGATAGAGTCATAGATTATGGAATAACAATAACCATTGATCTCTTAGAGGCTGTAATTTGGTACCCTATAAGATTACATGAACAGGTTCGATTCGTTTTGTATGCTAGCCAGTTTTGTTTTGTATTGAGTTATAGGAATTTGTTCTTTCTTTGTAAACATTACTATGTAATTTCAAGATAGAAAGGAAGCAACTCAATGGTTATGAAAGATAGTAAGTTCAAACTATCCATTACTTGGAAAACCAAGTCATTACTAGAACCAAGGCTTTAACCTGAGCCAAACCAACATTTCTAGTAGCATGAGCTGAGTCCTTGTGCTAGTAGTTAAACCACCATAGATGCATGCAATCTTGATAAATTATTTGAAGTAAGAGAGATTTCGTTATCACAACATTGTCGCCTCTACTTCTGGGTAGTCACAGAGGTCTTGCACGCAATAATTTCTTCTCTAAGTTGAAGCCTGTTGTTTACTATGTCATGTACTCATCAAATTACGAGTTTACTTATAGCTAGATTGAAGGCATCGTTGATTCCTGTCACGTAGGCTTGGGTGCTGCCTGTTGCTTCAGCTGTAGGAGTGATGTTAGATGTATCATGTAAATGTCAAGATTTAAATATTTAACCGTGGAAAATATCATATGCACTACAAAATTACCCAAATTAATACATCATTCTATGGAATTTTTGTTATTTTTTGTGAAGGTGAATAATGCATGCATGATAAATACCTCCAGATGTAATGAAATAGCCATCCATATGTTTACATCATAATCCCAACATTGGACTTCAACTAGACACAATACATCATCATGACTAAATTACATATTTGTAGCCCCAAATTCCGTGAAACACGGGAACAAGAGGCTCACAAAATATCCAATTAAAATTCATATTCTGAGCACTTTATTGGGAAAATATTCTATACTAGTATTTGATATGATGGAAACAAAGTTTGTTTTCTAGCAGGAATGGTAAACTGTACTTCTCCTCAATTTCCTTTAGTATAGTTTTAATATAATCTAATGCCTAGTCAGGATCATAAAAAAATGATATTCTGCTAGCATTCTTCAAGGGAAATTTCTACTTTGAAGGGCCTCTTTTTTCTGAGTTTAAGGGCAGGACATGGGTCAAAATAACCTCTTTACTGTTTTTTTAAACCTTTTAACATTGTCCAATCTGCTAAGTGTTTTAAGTACTGAAACAAGGGCTAGCTTCCATCATGATCAGTAGCCGTGATTAGGTTTAGTAGTTGTGATTAGGTAGGTGCAGATATCACTATGTTACCCTTTCTTTCATGTTTCCTTTCAACCATTTCTTTTATAATGTAACTAGTTTTTAGTATCATTTTCTGTCATTTCTTTTATAATCTAACTAGTTTTTAATATTATGATAGTTGGATTCATTACATTCACTTTCATAATCTAGTTAAGATTCTAATTTCATATTATTTAGAGCTAATCATATCTTATTTTGAAATATAGTCTAGCTGCTATTTCACTAACATGGTAGCTATATTTAATCATCTCATTTCATATTTTAGTTGCTTTGTTTTCAGTAGTTGGGCATGCTTACTCCCTGTCCTAAAATACTACATCCAAAAATTTTGTTGAACACAAAAAGAAATAATTAATAACAGAAATACTCTGCCAAATCAGAAGGCATTGCAGACAGAACAAAGTATCAACAACGTGCACATGGAAGCAATTTATCAAGAGGTTCCATACATATAAATTCAATGGAAACACACTCACCTGAAATCTTCCCTTTATTAGTCTCAATGGCTGGACCATCATTGCTGGAATTTCCAAAAGCATCCTCTCATTTGCCCCAATTAGTGTAGATCCATGCAACACCATGAAATTTTTGGAAATCTCCTTGATATTACTAGATTTAACTGAGTCCAATGTTGATTCATCAGGAGGTTTAGATTTATCCTCTGAAGATACAAAACCATGCTCTAAATCATCCTTTTTATCTTTGGTGATTTCAAAATCACTTCTAGTTCCTTCATCTTCATGTCCCTCTTCAAGCAAACTTTCTTGTGGCAATAACAAAGAAGGATTTGCAGGAAGAGAATTTCCCATTGAAATTTCATCCTCGTTGTCAGAATTCCTCCTCCCTTCGATGTTATGTTTACCCATAGGTTGAAAATCATCATAATTTGTAGTTTCTCCTGTAGGTTTTAACCCTGAACATAAATTATCTACTCACGAATCTTATAACAGAAGATAAACAATAGCGAGAGCATAAAACATAAAATGGATAAACATAGAGATTTTCCCTTGGATCCCAAATCGGGACGACCAGCTTGATTTTTCATTATATTCCTTTTAGTGTTACGACACATATATATACATGCTGAAGCATACATAAACCCTAATCCATAAACCCTGAATTAGAACATAACTGTAGTTCCCTTGAATGGATCTACAAAAATACCAGGGGCCGAAAACCATCGTGCCCCAATACCATGTGCAAAACCATGCAAAAAACCATGGACGCGGACTACCCACCGGAAATTAAGGACCAAAAATTTTCACCGCGGCACTGCCCCGGACCCTGACAGGGGGGGCTACCGCCCCCCCTGTGACCCCCCCGTTGCGCCCAGCACAAAGGGGGGGCTATCGGCCCCCCTCTTACCCCCCCCCGCGCATGCTTAGTCGTGGAAAGAATATAACACATACCCAAAATTCTCCCACTTGTTGTCTTCTTTCCACAGGGGGCCACAGGAGAGCTTAGTCATTGGCCCAATTCTTCAACACCCATTGTTTCTCTACACCAAGAGACATTCTGAGTGCTCACAGAATTTTTCAATGCATCTGCAACATTCTTCAAAGTGTCCACCTTTACCAGCAACACCCTTTTAGCCTCAACCATATATCTAACAAAGTGATATTGAACATCAATGTGCTTTGTCTTTGAATGATAAGCAGGGTTCTTAGCCAAGAAAATTGCACTTTGGCTATCACAATCTATCCTTATATCTTGCTATACTAACCCCATACTTGAACACAATCTCTGCAACCAAATTGCCTCCTTGCTTGCATGAGTGGCTACTATGTATTATGCCTCTGTAGTTGAAAGAGCCACTACAGACTGTCTTTTACTCATCCAACTGACTGCGCCTCCAAATAGGCTAAACACATACCCACTTGTAGATCTTCTTTGGTCCAGATCTCCAGCCCAGTCTGCATCAACAAAACCATGAATGTCCAACATTATTTCCAATCTTGGTCTTCCCTGGTAGCACAAGCCATAATTGGTAGCATAAACCATGATCACTAGTGCCACGTAAATGTCGAAAACCCACTTCCTCACTTGATGCTCCTTCCCCAGACTGAACATATTCACACTCAAGTACTAATACTCCCCCTTGCGTGTCAATACATAAGGTCTGAAATCTGAGTCAATGGATCCATCAAGCCTACCCACTACATACTTGCATATGGAACACGGGACCTTATCTCCTCTTATTCTTGTGTCTTGGGACCTTTACATTCAGCAGGTAGCTTTACACCTACGGGAGATAGGAGCATTCAACGGTTACTATCACCGCATGGTAGACCTCTGATATAGTCTCATTATACTTCCTGGTTTAGGAGCTTCCTCTTTGCCTGCTCTCTCTTAATTTCCATGCCCAAAATATAGTTTGCAGCACCAAGATCCTTCATGTCGAATTTAGATAACAGTTGGGTCTTCAAATCTTAGTTAATTTCTTTGTCATTTCCAATCAAAAACATATCATCCACATGCAAGACCAAATAAATAACATGATCAACAATTAATTTAAAATAAACATAGTGATCCTCCTTGCTTCTAGTGAAGCCAAGTCCCGGTATATAGGTATTAAATTTCTGATACCACATCCTTGGTGACTGTTTTAACCCATACAGAGACTTCTTCAACCTACATACCGGTTCTTTCTTACCCTTCACCATAAAGCCTTCAGGTTGCTTCATGTAGATCTCCTCTTCCAGATCCCCGTGAAGAAATGTTGTCTTCACATCCATCTGTTCTATCTCAAAATCAAATGCAGTAGCAACAGATAAAAGTAATCTAATAGAAGTAACCTTGGCAATAGGAGAAAACTTCATAGTCGTTTGACACAGGGCAAAGGAATAACCTTTTGCTACCAACCGAGCTTTGTATTTCTCCACCTTGCCTTCTACATTCATATTCTTCTTAAACACCCATTTTCTCCCAATGGGCTTCCTTCCAGCCGGCAACTCTACCAGATCCCATGCATCGTTTTTGTGCAAGGATGCCATTTCATCAACCATGGCCTCCTTCCAGATTTTTCCATCCTCTGAATCTACTGCCTCCCTCACAGTTCTGGGTTCATCATTAGTTATAGTTAAGGAAAAACCTGAACAGAAAGCAGATGGACTATACCTTTCTGGTTGCCTTCTTTCCCGAACTGATCTTCTCAAAGCTGGAGTTTGTGGCTCTTCATCTTCTGAGTCTTCTTCTATTGTAGAGTCTGATTCATCCTCCTTTAGCTCAAACTCTATCTTATCAGGTTCCTTTGGTAGGAATTCATGTTTAACAACATATTTCACTTCTCTAAACACCACATCTCGACTGTACACAACCTTCCTTGTTTCTGGGTTCCAAAGCTTGTAACCCTTTAAACCATCCTTATACCCAAAAAAGATGCACCTTTCAGATTTATTATCCAACTTGGTCCTTTTCTCCTTTGGAACATGTACATATGCATCACATCCAAATACCCTTAGATGTGAAAGAGAGGGTTTCTTACCAGTCCATACCTCATGTAGGGTCTTATCCTCCAACGCTGATGAAGGTGATCTGTTAACTAAGTAACATGCAGTCTCCACTGCCTCTGCCCAGAATTCTTGTCCTAACCCGGTACCACTGAGCATGCTTCTTGCCTTTTCCATCAGCGTTCTGTTCATTCTTTCTGAAACTCCATTTTGTTGAGGTGTGTATGGAGTAGTCTTCTGCTGTGCTATACCACACTTCTTACAGAACTCTTCAAATTCCTTCTTGCAGAACTCCCCACCATTATCTGTCCTCAGCGCCTTTATCTTCTTCTTTGTCTGGTTTTCCACCAGAGCCTTAAATTCTTTAAATTTGTCAAAGACTTCAAATTTCTTCCTCAAGAAATATATCCATGTATTCCTTGAGAAGTCATCTATGAATGAAACATAGTACGCAGACTTTCCCAGTGATGGAACTGACACAGGCCCAAACACATCACTGTGCACAAGTTCTAATATCTTGTTTGCCCTCTTAGCACCAGAAGGAAAACTCACCCGATTCTGCTTCCCATATACACAATGTTCACAGAAATCGAAATCTAGAGAACAATTAGACATACCTTCTACCATACAATTTCTATGCAGTATCTGAAGGCCCTTCTCTCCAATATGTCCAAGCCTTTGATGCCATAACATGGTCTTTTCTCCAGAGACAGCTAGGCTTTCAAATCCCCTTTCGAGGGGAACCACGATTCCCAATATCAATACGATTGCTGCAGCTACACCCACGAGTTCTGAGTACGAACTCCCCGCATTAATACGGTGCTCCCCAGAAAGGATCTTGGAACTGCTCTTTCTCTAACTCTTTGTTTTTACACACATCATCCATCTTGCTTACAAAAATCAGATTTCTGGCCAATGCAAGAATATGCAGAACACCAGGAAGTGTTCTAATCCTTCCACCTTGTAGCTTCAGCTTGAACTTTCCACGTCCAACGATTTTGGCCTTCCTATCATCCCCTAGGAAGACATCACCATCATATTTCTCATACTCACAAAACCACTCCCTATGGGGAGTGAAGTGAAAGGATGCACCTGAGTCAATCAACCATGACTTATGATCTACATGTGTATTTGAAGAAGAAGCCAAATACACATCCCCACCTTCATCCGAGGTGGTTTTTGCCTCTGCAGAAGGAGCATCATCAGATCCCTTTCCTTTCTCAGGAGCTTTAGATATGCAATCCTTTTTGTAGTGCCCTTCCTTTCCACATTTCCAGCACACCTTTACAAACTTTCCAGGAGATTTAGATCTCCCTCTAGATTTGGATCTCCCACTCGAAACCTTATTCTTGTTTCTGTTCTGGGACCTTCCTCGTACAGATAAGGCATCTCCATTCTGACCCTCCATATTTCTCAGTCTCATTTCCTCCGACAGCAAGGCTGAGACAATGTCATCAAAATTCAAGGTAGTTGTATTGCTACCTATTGCAATAACCAGACTGTCCCACGAGTCTGGTAGATAGCACAACAAACTGATGCACTTATCTTCATCTGAGATTTTAATATCAACAGACGACAGCTGACTTACCACAGTATTGAAGGCGTTCAGATGCTCTGTCACTGAGTCTCCATCCTTCATCCTCAGGTTATACAGCTTTTTCCGCAGGAACAACTTATTCACCAAAGACTTAGATTGGTACAAAGTCCCAAGTTTTTCCCACAAATTCTTCGCCGTAGCTTCCCCAGATACATTCAACAATACTGAATCTGACACACACAACCGTATTGTGCTCTTGGCCTTCCGATCCAGTTTCTTCCAGTCTTCATTTGACATTGCCGTTGGTTTAGTACCTGGATCTACCGCGATCCACTGATCTTTATCCACCAGCAGATCCTCCATCTTGAGCTTCCACAACTCAAAACTCTGACCATTAAACTTCTCAATCTCTATCTTCCCGCTACTTGCCATCTTCTTTCACCACAAGAATCGATCCCGCAGATCTCCCACTGAACAGGGTCTACCACAGGCCCGAGCAAAAAACCCTCAGCAGCAAAGGCGTCCCCTTGAAGCCGAAACAACTCTGATACCAAATGTAGGTTTTAACCCTGAACATAAATTATCTACTCACGAATATTATAGCAGAGGAATAAACAATAGCAAGAGCATAAAACATAAAACGGATAAACACAGAGATTTTCCCCTGGATCCCAAATCGGGACGACCAGCTTGATTTTTCATTATATTCCTTTTAGTGTTACAACACATATATATACATGCTGAAGCATACATAAACCCTAATCCATAATCCCTGGATTAGAACATAACCGTAGTTCCCTTGACCGGATCTACAAAAATACCAGGGGCCGAAAACCATCGTGCCCCAATACCATGTGCAAAACCATGCACAAAACCATGGACGCGGACTACCCACCGAAAATTAAGGACCAAAAATTTTCGCCGGGGCGCTGCCCCGGACCCTGACAGGGGGGGCTACCACCCCCCTTGTGACCCCCCCGTTGTGCCCAGTGCAAAGGGGGGGCTATCGCCCCCCTTCTTAGTCCCCCCGCGCGTGCTTAGTCGTGGAAAGAATATAACAAATACCCACACATATCCTTTATGTGATGTTCCACTATAGTTCCTCTTGACATGATGCCATGGACCCTCCGGATATATGCTCTAGTTAGATTTCTCTCTCCCATCTGTCATTTCTTCTTGAAGGAAGGTGGTCTTTCATTAGGAGGGACTTTTACCATTTTGTAGTTATGATTTTGCTTATTAATTTGTGGTATACTAATATGAATCAAAGGGTGATCTAATTGATTGCCCAATCTTCATTGTATTATTGTTCCCTCACTTTACTTGGGAGGTTAGTCTTTGATCCTAGTCCAATGGGACCTCCTCTAAGGCCTTAGTATTATAATAAGGATAATTATATTGAGGCTCTAATTGAAGTAGGATGGCTATGATATTCCATACTTGCCACTTTCCATCATTCCCTCTATTCCATATCCATTCTTCGGGAAAGTAATCTTTGATCATGGAGATTGACACACTCATCCCCATCCTTGTGTTTGGGCCAAAGAAAATTGCACTAGAGTTTCATTCATCTAAATGAATGATGAAAGAAAATAAAGCCACGATAAAGGAAAAAAGAAAAATGAAAAAATGGTTGGGAAAAAAATTAGTGTGTGGGAAAAATCCTAGTATGAGCTTTACCCCATAGTCATCACCTAATTCCTAGAGCACTTAATGCTCCACACATACAAGGAGCCCTGTATTTTTCCAACCTTAACAAGCAATAAACTGCCTCATCCTAAGGAATTATAAATGCTCAATCTCTCAAATGCAAGATTGGGCTCCTGAGCCATGCACCCATAACAAGAAAATATGATAAAATAGTAAAAGGCACACTAGAGGGGTGGAAAACACAAGATAAGGAAAGGGAAAACTCATGCCTCCATGATTGCTTTATCTATGTTAGTAGTTATGTACCTGTGATCCTGTAACTATCCTATATTACTAATAGTTGACAGAGTCATAGATTATGGAATAACAGTAACCATTGATCTCTTAGAGGCTGTGATTTGGTACCCTATAAGATTGAACACTATGTATATATAAGCTAGCAGATTACATGAACAGGTTCGATTCCTGGTATGATTACCATTCATTACAGTGCTTCTATATTCACAATACAAGTAAGATTGAACACCATGTGATTACAGATTCAAATTATATAAAAGCTATAGTATAAGGAAATCTAGAAGTCCAAGCATAGTGATGGAAACATAAGCAATAGAGTAATTAGCCTAATCAGTGATATTGGTCTAATTCAACATATGGGGTTTATAGTCACACACATATCCTGTAATTCACTAGTATATGTTACTTATACCATAACGTTATGAAGACTATATGGAAATCATAGTGCTTAATACAAGTATCACTGTTTATAAATGTATCACTGTAATGCAAAGGGTCATTTTAGATTTATAACCATTCATAGTTCTACATGATGCTTATGATAGCTACTTGCTATTTTTTTTCTACTACTTACAACTTGTATATAAGGGTGTAGTATCAGTCAGATTTGAAAAGCTTGTATTAGAAGCTTATGAAGTGGATCTGCTTGTTATATGTATGCAGTATTCAACATATTCGGCATGCTCTTTATCTGTGTTAGTAGTTATGTACCTGTGATCCTGTAACTATCCTGTATTACTAATAGTTGACAGAGTCATAGATTATGGAATAATAGTAACCATTGATCTCTTAGAGGCTGTGATTTGGTACCCTATAAGATTGAACACTATGTATATATAAGCTAGCAGATAACATGAACAGGTTCGATTCCTAGTATGATTACCATTCATTACAGTGCTTCTATATTCATAATACAAGTAAGATTGAACACCATGTGATTACATATTCAACTTATATAAAAGTTATAGTATAATGAAATATAGAAGTCCAAGCATAGTGATGGAAACATAAGCAATAGAGTAATTAGCCTAATCAGTAATATTGGTCTAATTCAACATATGGGGTTTATAGGCACACACATATCCTGTAATTCACTAGTATCTGTTACTTATACCATAACGTTATGAAGATTATATGGAAATCATAGTGCTTAATACAGGTATCACTGTTCTTAGCTTATTACATGAACCCTTAGCTAATACAATAGACTGAGCTAGATATGTCACCATGTTGAAGATGATCGAGTAAGAGCTATGTTGGAACTAGTCTCACATGCTTTTTTCCCAGGCATAGTGTTTCCCATTGATTTTTATGGTTCATTACTGGTATACTTGTAATCAAGTGTATTTGAGCTTGATTCTTTTCACTGCATGAATCTGATTGGTATGTTATGTTGAAAGCAATGGAAATCATCGATATTCATTTACCTGTGTTTGATTACGTTGATACTTATACTCGATACAAGCTTCTTATGCCAATAGAGCTAGTAGAGGATCCGTAATAAGCACAAGCTTTGATATGTGTTTACTAGTTAAAGTACTAAATACTTAAGCAGTACCACCTTTATAGCTTACTTCTAATCCCATATGTAGATAACATGATTATTAGAATGCTTATGTGATTACTTATCTTTACACATAGTATTAACTCCTTAACTTGAACAAGCTTTGCATAAGATGATGATTAGGGAAAGATAGTATTATATAAATACATACAAGGTAAGTGAGTATCCAGCTTTGATGTGTTAGTACTTGCTTATTCATTACAGATATTCCTAGGAGCTTATAGCTAGTATTGCAGAACACTCTTATGCGTGCTTTATTCCTTAATACATGGGATTTATAGACCCTATTTACGTAATAAGGTAAGCTTAAGCTCTTATAGAGGTAGTTTACATAATATCAATGTATTCCATAGGTATAAGTACATCCATAATCTTTGATGTGGTGAACATGATATTATTACATCGTTACAGATAAGCTAATGCGATTAAATTCTTACGGTAATACCATTACAGTTTACTCTATGTAAGTGTACACTAGTTCATTTGATTACTAGTATCATACCGAACCAGGGAAGGGCCAAAAACCATATAGAAAGGGAGTAAAACTTTGTGCCCCAATGTTTCTGTAACCTGAACTAATCAACCTTAATATAACCTGAACTAATCAACTTGAACTTATACCTTCTGAGTTAGCCATGTTAACCTTAATATAACCTGAACTAATCAATGTGTTATTTTGTACCATGTGTTATTGTGTACCATGTAGCTAGAAATATTAAACTAGATATAATTTTATGACAATTATGACAAGTGTATTGTTTTTTCATCCTTATGTTCTTTTTCATTATTATGTCTTTAGGTTTGGAGTAGGTGACACGAGTCCCTTTATCCCTCTATTATAAGTGGGTTATGGTTTGCTTGACAATTATGACAAGTGTATTGTTTTTTCATCCTTATATTCTTTTTCATTATTATGTCTTTAGGTTTGGAGTAGGCGACACGAGTCCCTTTATCCCTCTATTATAAGTGGGTTACGGTTTGCTTTGTCTCATTGTTATGGTATAGTGGTTTGTGATCCAGAGCAAACTTTTTAGTAGTTTCAACTTCAAAATTTTGATTTTTAACTAAGAAGTTAACATCTTTATGCTCACACATATTTTTTATAACATATGTAATAGATATATCTTAATATAACCCAGGAACTAATCAACCTGAACTTATACCTTCTGAGTTAGCCATGTTAACCTTAATATAACCTGAACTAATCAATGTGTTATTTTGTACCATGTATTATTGTGTACCATGTAGCTAGAAATATTAAACTAGATATAAGTTTATGACAATTATGACAAGTGTATTGTTTTTTCATCCTTGTGTTCTTTTTCATTATTATGTCTTTAGGTTTGGAGTAGGTGACACGAGTCCCTTTATCCCTCTATTATAAGTGGGTTATGGTTTGCTTGACAATTATGACAAGTGTATTGTTTTTTCATCCTTATGTTCTTTTTCATTATTATGTCTTTAGGTTTGGAGTGGGTGACACAAGTCCCTTTATCCCTCTATTATAAGTGGGTTATGGTTTGCTTTGTCTCATTGTTATGGTATAGTGATTTGTGATCCAGAGCAAACTTTTTAGTAATTTCAACTTTAAAATTTTGATTTTTAACTAAGAAGTTAACATTTTTATGCTCACACATATTACCTTTGCTTTTTATTCTCTCTTACACACAGCTATATATATATACATATGAAGAGATGATCCCATTTTCTTAAATTTTATTCATAGATCAAATGTCATTTAAATAAAAGATTTATCATAATGTACAATGATTCATTCCATATTATTTATAATTTTTTTCATTAAAAAATGAACCCTTTAAACGATGAACCTAGTTAATGCTTCTTCTTCATGAAGAAGACTACTTGATCTTTCAATTTGAATTTGATGATGGTCCTTTGTTATCTTTCTTGACTACAAATTATTGACACAATCATATGCTTCTTGTTACTCTTTCTATTCCTTCCTTATATTGTATTCTCCCCCTTAGATATTTTGTACTCTCCCACATAGATATTGCACTCAATTTTGATGGTCCTTTGTTATCTTTCTTGACTACTTCAAATTATCAAATTATTGACACAATCATATAGATATTGCACTCAATTTTGATGGTCCTTTGTTATCTTTCTTGACTACTTCAAATTATTGACACAATCATATGATTTTACCTTAATATCTTGTAGAGCCCATTTCATCCAAAACACTAAAAAAGAAGTAACTACTATGTATTCCGCTTCTACTCTAGATAGAGAAAGTAACGACTTTTTCTTGCTTAACCATTAAAACAAAGACTCTTCTAAGTAGAATTAACATTGTCCACTTGTACTAAATTCACAAGCCTAGTTGAATCTCTATATGTTGTCAATTTAAATTTCTCACAAGTAAATTTGTCAATGTAAATTTCTCAACTTCTACAAGTTTTATAGGCAGAGTTTGTAAAGGGCCAGGTAGCCTCTGGATCTCATCTTTTATGGAAGGTGACATATCTAGTAAATGCCCCTACAGTCAATCTCTGGAATAGATCTAAATAGAAGTTCTTCATTTTAATATCCATAAAACAAAACCACTTTACAGTAAACTGTTTACATGCACGTCATTTCTCCCACAAACTAAAGGCTTCCTCCCATTAATTTTAGATGTGAATTCTACCATGAACTTTTTAAGTCAAACTTTAAGATAAACCATGCACATTTCATTTGCAATAAATGTCAATTTAATATCTTAATTCACATATGTTTAGTGGTGTCATTGTTTCACTTCCGATATTATGTTGCTTACCTTGATGAACAGGTGGAACTCTGCTGCGAGGCCTCCCTGTTTTTTGACTATTTGCTCATATTGTCAAAGGTTGTTATATGTTATATGGGCTATACTGTATAATTATTAGACTACATATCTTCATATAGAACTTGCAAATAGTATGATGGAAACCAAACATAATAATTTATTAGGACATCACAACTTGCTAATCAGTTATTAGACTACATATCTTCATATAGAACTTGCAAATAGCGTGATGGAAATGTGAACTAATTAGTTATTAGACTACATATCTTCATATAGAACTTGCAAATAGCATGATGGAAATGTAAACTTGCAAATAATATGATGGAAATGTGGATCTCAAAGAAAAGTCATGATTAATGCTTCTAGAAACCAAACATAATAATGTATTAGGACATGCTCCTTTAAGTTGAAAATAGTACATGGTCGAAATGTGGATCTCATGACTCTTCATGATTAGTGCTTCTAGAAAACAAACATAATTTAATGTATTAGGACATGCTCCTTTAGGCTTGGTGGAATTACCTTTGCTTTCATGATTAATGCTTCTAGAAACCAAACATAATTTAATGTATTAGGACATAATTTAATGTATTAGGACATGCTCCTTTAGGCTTGGTGGAATTACCTTTGCTTTTTATTTATCTCTTACACACACACATATATATATATATTAAGAGATGATCCCATTTTCTTTTTTATTCATAGATCAAATGTCATTTAAATACAAGATTTATCATAATGTACAATGATTTATTCCATATTATTCATAAATTCATAATGTACAATGATTCATTCCATATTATTCATTATTTTTTTTCATTAAAAAATGAACCCTTTAAATGATGAACCTAGTTAATGCTTATTCTTCATGAAGAAGACTACTTGATCTTTCAATTTGAATTTGATGATGGTCAGGTTTGTTATCTTTCTTGACTACTAACATTGTTACCAATGAAATAGGTAACCGCACTGTTACCTACTTTTTTTTGGTAGCATAAAAAGCACCCGATTTTGAAAAGTGGTGATGCAGAATCACCCTTTTTTTTTGTGCACATTTTTGACACTCTAATATTTTTATTTATGAAGTATGAATATTTGTTTTAAAATGTTAGTGATTTTCATGCTAATTTTGAAACGTATTGATGCAACATCAACTTTTTTTTTTTAGAGCGGTGATTTTCATGCTAATTTTGAAACGTATTGATGCAACATCAACCTTTTTTTTAGAGTGGTGATTTTAATGTTGGTAATAAAATACAAACTTACATAAAAAATATATATATAAAAACAACAAAAAAAACCAATAAAAATGTTAAAAAAAACAAAATTAACTCGTAAAAATAAAAAATTTAAACAAAAATAAATAAATAAAACAAAAAAAAAACAAAAATATTCGAAAATTATATCAAAAGAAATGACAAATTTTGAAAAAAAAACACATAATTTAAAAAAAAAAACAAAAATTAACAAAATTTTTTTTTTTTAAAAAAACATCAAAAACATTTTTTTCTAAGTTATTAAAAAAATCCATATAATTAAAAAAAAAATTAAAATAGAAAATTTAAAAATAACTTAACTTACAAAATTAAAATTTAGATAAAAAAAAATAAAATACCAAAAAAAAGAAAAAATTAAATTTTAAAATTTAAATTAAAAAAATAATAATAATAAGAAAACAAAAATACAAATTTTAAAATTAACAAAAAAAACATATTTAAAAAGAAAAAACAAAATTTAAAATTGGAAAAGAAAATTAAAATAAAAGAATTATAATAAAAAAAACTATCATTACAAAAAAAAAAAAATGAAAAAAACCACTTGCAAATAATTAAAAAACAAATATCCGTAAATTTACTGTTTTTTTTTTAAATGAAACAATTTTTAAATTTTTAAAATGAAAAACCAAATAAACTAAAAGATTAAAAAAAAAATTAAATTAAATTAAAATTTAATAAATAAATTTTAAATTTTAAAAAATAATTAATCTTAAAAAAAAAAAAAAAATTAAAAAAAAAATATTAAAAATTAAAAAAAAAATGTTACGAATTAAAAAATATTAAAAATTAAAAAAATAAAATAAAAAAGAAAACTAAAAAGAAAAAAGAAAAAAAAATCAAATTAAAAAAAAATTATTAAAAAAAAAAAAAGAAAAAGAAAGATTTTTTTGATCGTGGTGGCGCCGCCAATCGGCCTCCCGCCCAGTTGGCGGCAGAGGCCGGCTGCTGGGTGGGCGGGGAGGCTGCATGCAGCCCCCTGCCCGCCCAGTGGCCGGCCTCCGCTGCCACCTGGGCGGGAGGTCGATTCCGGGAATCGCCCTCCCGCCGTGGAAGGCCGATTCCCGGAATCGGCCTCCGCCGCCACCTTGGCGGGAGGCTGATTGGCGGTGCCACCACAATCAAAACATTTTTTTTTTTAAATTTTAAATTTTTAAATTTTTATTTTTAATATATATATATATATATATATTTTAAATTTAATTTCTATATTTGAAATTTAATTTTTTAAATTTTTTTTTTTTGTTTTTTTTTTTAAGTTTTTTATTTTTATTTTTATTTTTTTAATTTTATTCATTTTTTTTTGTTTTTTCTAAATTTTGTTAATAATTTTTATTAAATTTTGTATTATTTATTTATTTATTTAATTGATTTAAAAAAAAAATATTTTTTCATATATTTTTTATTATTAAATTTTATGTTTAGTTTTTTCATTTAATTTTTTAAAATTTAATAAATTTTGTATTTTTTTTTAATTTATTTGAATTTAATATTTTTTTTGAATTTTTATTTTATTATTATTATTATTATTATTTTTTTCCGCAGAAAAAATCGAACCATCTATTAAAAAAAGAGGGTTACATAGCATATGCAAAGCATTTCCGTTTCTCTCTTTGCAAGCAGAGAAACCAAGATCAACTATTTGTAGGAATTTCCAAATGTTCCCCAAAACAGCCCAGTCAAAACTATCCTCAAGGGATGAAAAAGTTCCTATCGTTTTCCAACCTCTCGGCTTCCTATAAGGAAAACAACCGAAACAAAGATTGGATAAAACCACAGCATCAAAAAGTGCCAGTTAGTAGACACTGTCCAGGCAGTTTAAACAAAAATTATGGAGTTCAAAAATGGACAGGAGCTCAGGCCTCCTTTGAAAGGAAAACAACAACTGAGTCCTGTCATAGTGTTATACATGATTGAAATAGTTTTTTATAGCTGAATACATAAAGACATAGTAACAGAGAAAGTAAAGGGGAGCTGTAAACAACTCAATAGTCAAGCAAAAGCTGGAGGAGCAAGTGACCTTGCCACCCCATCAACCCCCTCTTCTACTGTCCACGCGCCCATAGCTTGTTCAGTGCCTTTTTTAGAAAGGCCGTCTGCTTCTGTGTTCCATTCCCTGAAAATATGGAAAATAGTGAGCTAAAAAAAAAAAAAAAAAACTTTTAAGATTGATGATCTCATTAAGCAAAGGAATTAAGAGATAGTTCCTGCATTGTTGCATTGCATTGGTCCACTTTACTATGTTCAAAGAATCACCAAAAATCTGTGCCTCACGCTCGTTGCGCAAGGAGAGCCAACAAAGAAGTAGATGTAAGGCTTTAAGCTCGGCAAAATTGTTTGTTCTGGTGCCAAGGCCAATGGAAGCTTTTAGGATTTTCCCGGAGGGAAAGAAAATAACTAGGCCAGCTCCACACCTCCTGTTTTGATCCGAGGTCCCATCGAAGTAAGCCCATGGAATGGAGCCCTTGATTTCTTCCCTTTGGACCAGTCTGGAGTTCTGAGAGTTAGATGGAGAAGGGATATTCTCGAAAATGGCCACCCCTTCGGCTGCCAGGTTAGCAATAGGGAAAGAAGTATCTTTAAAGATCAAATGATTTCTGGCGAGCCAAGTGCCCCAAGCAACCAACAAAGGCATTGATCTGACTTTTTCGTTAGGAGCATCCTACCACCATCTGTGCTAGGCTTCAGAAAGGTTCTCTCCTTCCCACCTTTGGGGGATATTGGTCATCCTCAGCATTTCATTCCAAAGGCTTTTCTAAAAGGGACAGGAGAGAAAGACATGTTGAATAGTTTCCTCACTCTCTTTGCACATATAGCACCACCCGGGTCCAATTCTCCCTCTTTTCTGGAGGAAGTCCCATGTAGGAAATTTCTTTTGAAGAAAGCACCAGAAGAATAGGCGGGTTTTAGCTGGTCCTTTAAGTTTCCACAGAGGTTTGACCCACCAGCTTGGCTCCTCCCATCCTTTTTGTTCCATTAGCTAGTCATATCCCATTTTTGGAGAATAGGTACCAGTCTGAGAGTGCACCCATCTCAATTCATCAGGCTTGTCTGAAATGCGAATGTGGGAATTCAACAGGCCTGCTCGGTAATTCCTCCATTCCTCTTGCCATCTTTCTTCCAATAAGAGGACGTCCCCAGCAAGCCACTCTTGTCACCAGATCGAGGAGTTGCCATTATCAACAATTTGGTTAAGGAAAAAAATCCCTCTATTATTTAGATGCTCGATCAGATCTCTAGACAGGGCAAATGAATCCGAGCGTCCCACCCAAGGATCTCTGCCTAGCCTAACCGATCTGCCATCTCCGATGTTCCATGCCAGCCCTTGTTCTATGATTTGAACAACTGCCACCAAGGCTTTCCAAACCACCGAGTAGTTTTTTGAATATTTATGAGGCAGTCTAATCCATTCCAGAGTCGGCAATGGATCTATATACTTTCTCCTTGTTACTGTGGTCCAAAGGTTTTCCGAATAGATTAGTCTCCAAGCTAATTTGGCTGCTAAGGACCTAGAGAAAGGATACAGGTCCTTTATGCCCCATCCTCCCCAAATTTTAGGTCTGAATATTTTTTCCCATGCCACCCACGGGATAACCTGGTCCTTCTTCTGACCAGCCCATAAAAATCTGCTACAAATTTTGTTGATCTTCAACAGAATACTCTTCGACACCCAGATGAGGCTGGCCCAGTAGACCGAAATGGCCATAACCACAGATTTGATTAGAACTAAACGGCCTGCCCTTGACAGCCATTTGAAGCTCCAATGCTTCATCCTGTTCTCTATTTTTACCAGAAGCCAGGACCAATCTTGTACCCTGTAATTGTCAGGTTTGAGAAGAAACAAAGGTACTTAAAAAGGTCCTGTAGTGATTTGGCTTCAAAAGGGAGAAGCTCTTTTACTCTATCCAATTCCACATTTGAGAGCCCTGCTGTTGTTAAGGTATATTTTTGTTCATTTATGCTCAAGCCAGTGGCTTTTAGAAAGAGATCTAGAATCCTTTTTAGGCATCGACAGTATTTTTGACTCCCATCACAAAACAGGAGGATGTCTTCTACAAAGAGAAGGTGAGTCACCCAAAGATTGAGCGCAAATTCAATCCCTTTCAGCTCCCCTTGTCTCTTAGCCTCTTTGATCATTAAACTAATGCCCTCGGCTGCAAGGAGGAACAATAGGGGAGAGAGAGGTCACCCTTGGCGCAGGCCTCTTTGGGGATTGAAGAAATCAGAGGCTGCACCGTTGATTAGAACAACAATCGAAGTCGTAGTGACGCACCCCATAATCCATCTCACAAAATCATATCTGAACCCAAGATGCGTTAGGAGAAGCCTCAGATACATCCAACTGATTCTATCGAAAGCTTTGGAGAGATCAATTTTAATGATATTCCCCTTTTTCCGGTTCTTCTTGAGGCTATGAAGTGTTTCTTGGGCTACCCCCACTGCTTCGTGAATTTTCCGACCATCCAAGAAGCCAAATTGTTCAGCAGAGATATTCATGGAGAGAAAAGGTTTCAATCTGGAGGCAATGACCTTGGCTATGATTTTATATAAGCAAGTACACAGGGAGATGGGGCGAAAATCGTTGAAGGAGGAAGGGTGGTCAGAATTGGGGATGAGGGTTAAGAAGGTGGCATTAAAGGGTTGGTATACCGAGCCTGAGATCCTGGAATCTTCCACAACCGCAGCCAAGTCGTCACCAAGAGAGTCGAAAAAGTGGAGGAAAAATTCCACAGTCCAGCCATCCGGCCCTGGGCTTTTCTCTTTTTGCATCGACTTAAGAATGGCTTCCACTTCATCTTTTGATACCGGAGACATCAGGCTTTCATTCCCTTCCTCATCAATGAAACTTGGAAAGAATTGAGCTACTCTTATAACTTCTGCAATGGTGGCTTCTTCCGGAGCTCTGAAAAGATCTTTGAAATGGGCTACCCCAAGGGAAGCTAACTCTTCAAAATACTGTGCCTTTTCCCCATTTCCTAAAGGCATTTCCCAGATTGTGTTTAGATTCTTCCTTCCTTTGGCATAATTTTGGAAAAACCTAGTATTTTCATCCCCGGCTTGGAGCCAGATAGCCCTACTCTTTAATCGCCATCTCTCCTCCTTAACCTGGAGAATTTTCCTTCTAGCTGCTTCCAATTCCCGAATTCTATTCCGAGATTCTAAGGTGGCATATCCGCCCCCTTCAGGATCTTCCAGAAGATCTAGCTCAGCATTAATGGCCCTCATCTCTTCATTTTCCTTTAAATATTTTTGGAGAACCCATTATTTGGTTGCAGCCTTCAACCTTTTGAGGTTATTCATGAATGCCTTGCTTCGACTTAGACCATCTCCATCTCCTGGCCTATCCCTCCTCCAAGTTGAGTGGAAAAGAGCTATGAAAGAGTCATCAGATATCCAGGAAGAGTTAAACTTGAAGGGAGACCCCGATTTTTTGAGGGCCCCTTTTGCCTCCAACAAGATCGGAAAATGATTAGACAAACCCCCTTCGCCCACCCAATGCTTGAAAACAGACAGTTTATCTGATAGTTCTTCACCCAGAAGAAATCGATCCAGTTTCTTTCCCACCCAGTCCTCCCCCACTCTTTTGTTTCTCCTGGTATGTTACACTAAAAATTGTCACCTTGACATTCTGCTAACTGTATGAGCTCATTAACACTCATACATACCTCCTTTGCAAGTCTTACAACCTTTACTCCTCATGTCAAGCCCTGAAACAGGAGGAAAAACCCTAAAAATCTCTGAAACTTTGGGTACGCATGTAACATGAAGCCTGCCTACGTTCCTAGCTTGGGTACGCAGGTAATGCATGGCTTACCTACGTTTTAGAACGTAGTTTTCCTTAAGAATGCCTGCGTACTCCCTCCAAACTCAAAAAGGCGAGAAAGTAAAGTTAAAAAGCTGGTTTGAGGTCAATTCTAGAAGGTTCTAGATGAGATTTTTTGGGGATGAGTACGCTTTTATAAGGTGCATGTATCCCTCACCTTAAGGAACTAATCCCTTGATGTGAGGAGTCTATCCCTTTGAAGGAGGATTCTATCCCTACAAAGGTGGAATCCTAACCTCCTCATCTGCTCTATAAAAGGAGGCATTGGGTAGCCTCAAATGGTTAAGTTTTTGGAGGTCAAGTTTTTGGAGATTGAGAATTGGAGTTCAAGTTTAAGAATATTTGAGATTAAGTGCTGTTGAGATTTAGACTCAGTTGACTAAGAATTTTGTGAGGAGAGATTACATACCTCTATTTTTCTTGGTTGGAGGAGTGCAAAGCTTATCAAAGTAGAGGAGACTCCTGCTTCGGACCCCGCGAAGGCTTGTACAACATCAAGGCTTAGGTTGTAAGGTTTTCCTTCTTTTGAAATTAATACAAATATACTCATTTTTCTCAATAAGCTTTCAATCAATGGTTTATTTCATAGATTCCTTGATCACTATGATAAGCATGGTTTATGATGATTTCTATACAGGTGCTATGTAATACTTTGCTTTTTTGTGACTGTAGGTTTACAAGCGAAACTCCTTCAAGCGCGCGAGGGATAACAACAACTTCAAACAAGCACTGGACAAACGGTAAGTCTTTTACAGCTATATAGAGCTTTTCATAGATCATATATGCTTAGAGAAAGATTAGTCTATTTGGCTGTTTGTTGCTAGATACTTTTAGTACTAGGGAGATCGATCTTGTCCGCAAGACGGATTAATCCATACAAAAAATTGGCGACTCCGCTGGGGAAAGAACTTGTTGTTTTTGGTTCTCTTTTATTTTGATTTGAGGAAAAGTTTTTCCTGGTTTTTGATTGATGGATATCTGCCTGGGTAGCTTAGGTTTTCTCTGTTTTTTAAAATTTTGAAATCTTTTACGTTTTTCTTGAAATTTTCTGGGGACCGCACTTTGTTCTTTTGCATAGTGCAGGTAGTGTCGCACTTTCCTTGAGTAAACAGTGTGGGACCACACCTGTTACTTCTGGAAGCCTGCGGACCCTGTTAAATTTTTTGAAAAACTCTAGATTTCTTTTTTCCAGTTTAGTTTAGATTTAATTTAGGATTCTTAGCATCTACCCAGATCTGTATTTTTCTGTCAAAAATCTCTTGTTTCTGAATTTCTTTCAGTACTTTTTCATCTCATCAATATCCATTAAGTTAATTGGGTGTTTTGAGTCTCTTTTTTGAGAAATTCTTAATTTGATTTCCTTTGGTCAATACTTGGAGGTTTGTCTCAGTCTTTTCACAATTTTGCATCTTTTTGCTTTTGTTTTTGCAAAAAAATTCCCCCCTCATTCGCCGGGGAGGGGGGGGGGGGAGGGCTAAATTGTGTATGAGTGTTAATCACCTTTGAGTGTTTTTCTTTTTTATCTTTGGAACTCTCACCCGATTTTCTTGACTTGCACTTGGTTGGTTCTTAGATCACATTAAAATCATCTTGTGTTTGAGGATTCTCTTGCATAGATCACATTTGCATAATTAGAATTCTCATTTTTAGAATATGAATGAAAAATGTGCATAGATTACATTTGCATACTTTTCATATGAATTGTGCATAGATTACAATTGCATAGTTTACATTCTGAAAAATCAATCATAGATTTAGATTATTTTTCTTTGATTTGAATTTAGATGTTTTTATGCTTGTTTTAAAAACACAAAAATAAAAAATTTGTTTTGGGATTGATTCGCATTAGTTTTTCTTGATGAAATTAGTGCATTAGAGAATTTGTTATATTTTCTCTTAGTGATCAATTTTTTGCATTGTTGGAAGTGATGGAAACTCTCTCCTTTCTTTAGTTAGGATTCATCGAATTGAAAAGATTACATTATCATATTCGATTGCATTCAGTTTTGGGTCGGGTCATAACACCATTGGTTTCGTATCCATTTACCCTTTTGAGTAATAACAGCCTAAATAACACAACGCTTAATTAAAATTCATCTAGTAATTTTTACATTTTTAGGGCTCTTTCCACCAATCTAGCTCAGGATTAGTGCTTTGGAATAGGTTGTAGTTAAATTTCCAAAGCAACAAAAACAAACAAGTAGATAAATCTTGCGGTAGGAAATAAATCCAATTGTAATTGGTACAATCTGGGAAGCTTCTCTTAAAGAAGTCAATCACGAGATCATGTCCGAACCTTTGAGACAATCAATTCTATTTCATTGGGGAAGATAGAAGATTTTGCGCGCATTACAAACGGTAAACCTCAGATTAACCATTGTCGAGGAGCCTGGGGTCACTTGTCGGTAAACCTCGGATTGACCATGTCGAGGAACCTTCAAGGGGATTGAGCTTTGTTACTCTGCCCTTGCGCATGGGATCGGATCGTAGACTGTTCCCCCAGTTGTATTTGTTACTGTTGGTAACCTTAGTGTCCATAATCTTAAGATTATTTCCTAAGGTGACGGTGAAGGAAATATCTCACTGTACCTGGAGCAGACGTCGACTAGACTCACTTGGACTCTTTGGGGGGTTTTCTTCACGCGAGATGGTTTTGTGAAGAAACTTGTGCCAGTCTGTTTCATTAAGCAGGTTGTCGGGGTAACTGTTCCAACCGCCCTTTCTGTATTAAATTCTACGATGTTGGATTTCATCACCAACTAGTGTTTTTAGTACGGGAAGTTACTGTTTGTGTGTGGTTTGACTCTTAGATTTGATAGCGCGTGTTAATTTGTTTGTTTTTACTTTTAGAGACCATAGGTGTGAATTGTGAATTTTAATTGTTAGGTGTGAATTGTGAATTGTTAATTTTAGTTTTAAATTGTTGATAAAATTCACTGAAGTTGAATATAATGGCAATTGTTCTGGAATTTACCAACCAAGGAACCCCTCTTAACGAGAATCCTAGTACTTTTCCTTGCTTTGGAAATATTGGTCCTCCTTATATGGCTACTTTGTCATTACCTGGATTTACAATAGGTTTACCGATATGGTTATTTTCAACTTCGTTGGCCCCAAACATTCCAATTGTTCCACCTCAACCAGATGCTTCACAGAGTTCACCATATCAACATCACCAACCTTCTGTTGACCATTTACCTTATTCGCCTAATATTTCTTCCTCCATTTCTTCCTCTTCGCTTGGTAAAAGCCTTGACGCTAGTAACTAGGTGGCTAGGAAGAAGAAGAAGAAGAAGCAAGATAAGAAAGAAGTCAACCAACCAACCATGACTGTAAGTGTTAGTTGTGCTGAGGAAACCTCCAACATGCATCGTAAACCCAAATACCCTTGCAGGCTTTGTAAGGGTGACCAATTCCTTATCAATTGTCCCGGTATTCCAAAGGTCTTGGAAGTATGGTCAGAAAAATCTCATCAACTTTCTGTTGATCCATCAACCAGTGATAGTTAGGTTTCTGGGAGAAAGGGTAACGTTAGGTTTCCTTGTAAGTTATGCAAAGGGAGTCATCAAACTCACATTTTCCCTCACATATATGAAGCCTCAAGATTATTGGAAAACCTTACTGTTCCACAGCAAGAATTTCCAATTGGTTACCGTAAAATTTCTCCCAACCTACCGTCAACTGACGGAGTGATTGATCTAATTTCAAGTACAGTCGATCCCACTCTTCCATTGGAGAGTGAAACTCATATCACTCAGGTTGATGATCCATTAGTTGATCAAGTGGTCGATTCGATTTCACATTCGTTCGATCCCATTCTCCCTGTAGAGAGTGAACTTCATACCGCTCAGGTTCTTCTTGTTACATCAGATTCTTCTACGCCGGGGGGCATTTCACCTGTTTCTACAGAACCCCCTCCAAGTACTGAGGTCTTTTCCTTTGATTGGAATAGACTGACAAAACCTCGTCTTCCTTCCTCCATCCCTTTCCAAATCATTGTGAAGGCTGGTCGTAGGGATATATGCCGCACACAGGTAGATGAAGGTGCTTCTGTTAGTATTTTATCCTCAACTGCTTGGAAAGCTTTGGGTTCCCCTCAGCTTGTGCTTATTACGCAGAATCTGAAAGCTTTTAACAGAACCATTAGTGAAACTTTAGGGATCCTTCCTAAGTTTTCTATTACTTTGGAAGGTAAAACTGTCTGTATTGATCTTATGGTAGTTCGAGGTCCCTTGGATTTCAATTAACTCCTTGGGCGAGACTATGTCTATGCAATGAAAGCTATCGTATCGACACTCTTTCGCGTGATGTATTTCCCTCACAATGGAAACATTGTGACTGTAGACCAGCTTTCATTCGCTAGTCTTGATTCGACTAACAATTATCTGACATCCCTAAATGTTCCTGATTCTAAAGTGGTATCTACCCCGCCACGGGTTAATTATGTGGCAACTGGTCCCATGTTTTCAGTTACCAATGTAAGCGAGCCTCTCACTGTTTGCTCGTCTTCCTTTGAATTAGATCCGGTAATTGACATGGAAAACTCTATGGGATTATTTGAACGTGATGTTCTTATCCCTTTTGAGTCCCTTGACATGTGTTCCTTCCAGAGAACTATTCTTCCTTCTGATGAAGACCTCTTGGAAGCCATGATCGAGGTGTGTCCATTGACATGTATTTCTTCCAGTTGGAAGCCATGACCGAAGTCACGAGGATAGTTCTCGATCGTGTCAACCCCCGGCTAAAAAAATGAATCACAGTTTGAGGATAGTTCCTTTTTACCATGGCCAACCTCGTTAAAAAATGAATCAAGGAGGTGAGATAGTTCCTTTTTATCGTGTCAACCTCATAAAATGAATCAAAGTGAGTCCGGGAGACGCTTCTTTTCTTTAACAACCCCGTTAAAAAAATGAATCACGGAAGTGAGGAGTTCCCGTTATCGAGTCAACCTCGTTAAAAATGAATCAGCTTCTCGAGGATAGTTCTCATCGTGTCAACCTCAAAAAAATGAATCAAGACAGAGAGTTCCTTTTACTGTGTCAACCTCGTTAAAAAATGAATCAGTCGGCGATGAGGACAGTTCTTTTCCTGTGTCAACCTCATTAAAAAATGAATCAGTAGATAGATAGTTGAGAGTATATTAATAGATTAGAAATAAGTAGCTTATGAGGATGGTTCCTGTTACTGATTCAACCTCGTTAAAAAATGAATCAGGTATGAGGAAAATTCTTTTCCTGTGTCAACCTCATTAAAAAATGAATCAGTGAGTGAGGATAGTTCCTGTTACTGAGTCAACCTCGTTAAAAAATGAATAAGATATGAGGACAGTCCTTTTACTGTGTCAACCTCGTTAAAAAATGAATCAGTAGTTTCTGAGGACAGTTCTTTTCCTATTTCAACCTCATTAAAAAATGAATCAGTTGGTCCGAGGAGAGTTACTTTCCTGTGTCAACCTTGTTAAAAAATGAGTCAGTAGTTTATGAGGATAGTTCCTTTTATTGTGTCAACCTTGTTAAAAAATGAATCAGTGGCTGGTGAGGAGAGTTCCTTTTACTGTGTCAACCTCGTTAAAAAATGAATCAGTCGACGATGAGGACAGTTCTTTTCATGTGTCAACCTCATTAAAAAATGAATCAGTAGGTTATATAGGTAGATTGTAGAAAGTAGATGTGAGGAAAGTTCCTTTTACTGTGTCAACCTCGTTAAAAAATGAAACACGTTGCCATGAGCATAGTTCTTTTCTTGTGTCAAGCTCGTTAAAAAATGAAACAAGTCCTCCCCTAATTGAGTCGAGTCTTTGACTAGATCTCGTAAATGTTAAGTCATATATTTAGGTTAGTTTTTGCATAATTTTCTTATAGTTTTAGGTCGGGTCTTTCATATGATTTCGTAAATGAACCTTCATTCCATCCAGCTATTAATTACTGGCATTGTACTTAGTTGAATGAAATGAAGCTGGGGGGGCATGCGCTCTAGCAGTTACGCTTAGGGGGCATCAAGCATAGTTTTTCTCTGTTTCAAGATTTTGTAAAAATGAAACCTATCTTGAGTCAAGTGCGCGAGGGATAACAACAACTTCAAACAAGCACTGGACAAACGATAAGTCTTTTACACCTATATAGAGCTTTTCATAGATCATATATGCTTAGATAAATATTAGTCTATTTGGATGTTTGTTGCTAGATACTTTTAGTACTAGGGAGATCGGTCTTGTCCGCAAGATGGATTAATCCATACAACAAGGTAGGTCTAGGTTTAAGCAGCGAGACATCTACCAGGTGAGAGGAGGAGATCTTAGAGAGAAATAACTCAGTCAAGGGATCGGATCGGGCATTGGCCCCCCAAGATTCCGAGACCCCCCGGGAGAAATTGAGGTCTCTTGCAATGATCAGATTGGGGTGGGCAAGGAAAGATTTTTGAAAAAGAGAAGTCCAGAACAGCTCCCTCTCCTGACAAGGCCCATACACATTAAGAAGGAGTAGAGGAAGAAGTAACTCCTTTGAATATAACTCCATCACCAGATAATTTTCCGACCCCCAAGAAGAAATTTCTCTCAGATCACCTACTTTATATCCAGTGACCACCCCACCAGAGCGGCCATTGGCGTCCAGAGCCTGAAAGAGCCATCCTGGGAACATTTTCGAGAGAAGTCCTATGATTTCCTCACCTTTACCGAGGGTCTCTTGAAGCATAAGAATATCCAGACTATGTACTCTGACCAACTCCCTCAGGGCTAGTTTTTTGGGTTGAATAGCTAACCCCCTATAGTTGTAGGAAAGAAGGATCATTTCAAAACACCAGGGGGTGGCTTTGCTGCTCTAAGCACCCCAGTCAAGGATTTTTGTTTCCCGTCTACAATATCAATCTTTGCTTTAAGCTGTGCCTTTGAAATATCAGATTTCCTACCTCTCGTTTTTCTAGACCCAATAGGCACAGGATCTGGCTCTAATCCTCCAAGAGCAAAGCCTTTCCCAAGGCAGGTTACCAATGATATCAGGTTATAGTGGGAGGCAACAGGGGTGGGAGAAGGCACCAAAGGGCAACAGGGATCCAGGGGATCAACCAGAGGAGTGGGAAAGTTTTCAGAGGGCGGAGGCACCGAAACAACCAAACTGTCGATAGGAGGAGAGTTTAAATTCAAGGAAGAGAATTCCATTTGTAACTGCCTGAAAGGACTAGGCTCAGAGAAAAACAAATCAGAAACAAAAGCAGAAAAACAAAGGGAAGAAGGGGAAGAGAAGGGCATACCTGCCTGTGAAGCTCCTCCTGTCTCAGTTGAAGAGGGAGCCAAAGAGGCTGACATCGCGAGCGGTTTCTCTGGGATAGGGGCTGAGACTGCCTGCTGAGACAGGTCGCAAGGAGGTACATTTCCCATGGCAGCCTCTGTGTCCTCCTCCATAGTAGTCTGCGAGGTCGCCTTGACAGGTTCTGGAACTGGATAAACCATCGGTTTCCTTGCAACTTTGTAGAGGATTCTTCTGCGCCGATGACCCAATGGACATTCTTTGGCCAGATGACCATATTTGTGACATCTGTGGCATCGAAACGGTAAATTCCCATAGTCCAGCTTTTGAAGAAATTCCAGTTCTCGGTATTTTAGGGTCATGGCATCCGCAAGCCCTTCTCTAGGATTAAGGCTTACGAGAATCCTTGCCGCACTGAGATCATTTGATTGAATATAGGACCTGTCGACTTCCAAGTATTTTCCCAGCGTATTCCCTATTGAGGTGAAAACTGAGTCTGTCCAAAACTGAAGAGGTAGCCCTGGCAATTTTACCCAGACAGGGGATTCATTCATTTTTTCTGTTTGGGCGTCGAACATGGGAGTCCATCTGCGGAAGAGTATCGGTCGTTTTCCAAAACACCAATTCCGTTCGAGCACCCAATCAACATGGTCCTTATGAGCGAAACTTAGGGTAAACCACCCTCTGTCTAGGAATTTTATTTCCACCGGCTTCCCAGGGGCATTTCCCCATTCTGTCTGAGCCCAGTCTCGGATGTAATCAACTGTATATTTTCTTCCACGCACTCTGCCGACTAGCCTAGTTCAGAGGTTGCCATCACTTCTTCTATGAGGATGTCCACGCCAAGGACACAGCTAGGGCAGGTCTCCTTTTTCTTAATTGGGATTTGTTTCTTGCGTTTTCCTCCCACTGCCTCCGTCTATGTTTCGCCCTCCCCCAACTCCTGAGCCGTCCGGGCATCTGCAACCACATCTTCAGGCGACTCCTGTCGCCTTTCCTCGGATGCTCGGGAGTCTCGACCCGCCAACCCCTCATCCAAAGGCTCCCTGTTGGACTGGCCCTTCTCCGGTACCGATTCAAGCCCAGTATCAGCTTCCACCGAATGGCTTTTCCCTTCACCTTTCGCAGAGGAGTTCGAGTGACTCTTAGGTCTTGATCCAAGTGCAAAACCCCAAAGCCGAATGTCCTTTTGTGACTGATTCAAACCCACTTGGGCTGGAGATTCAGTAGGAGGAGTTGATTACAAGACCAACCTTCGTCTCAGAGCCAAAAACCTCTTGTCACAACCTTCACCCTCGGAAACCACCCCGCCAAAATCAAGCCTTTTAAAACCGGATTCACTTATAGCTTTAGGCCCTTTCTGCACATGCATGCCACAACTAGCCACTACATCTTCTAAGCCTCTCGTAAGAGAAGGGAAAACCATATTACCTGACCCCAAAGAGGGAGCAAGTGAGCCGAAAGCACGAACCTGGCCACTACCCACCTCTCCCCCTCCATGAAGATCACTACGACCCGAAAAGAGCAGCGTTCTCAAGCTTCAAAGCTTCAAACAGAGCAGATCTGAAGGAAAAGGGTCTAGCTCCTTCCTCCTTGCTCGGAAAGACAACTTTCAGAGGCGATTTCGGAAAAAACCGGTCTAAGTTTTGAGCTGAAACTTCTTGACCCCAAACAGTAAGAATGTCTTTCGGCGCTGGCTCAACGTCCACGTAATCACGCTCAAACCCCATCGTTGCGGCTTACACAAAACCCTAGCCAGACACCGTTATAGCTAGAAACCTGCCGCTGTTCAGAAAAGAAACCCCGTGGCGAGGAGAGAAGGGCTAAAAAAAGTTTTATCTTCATTCTGTCACCGGTTAAAGTCTAGGGCATTTCCAACCTCGGAACGCATGGATCGTGGCCAGCCCAGAAAGATCCAGATGTATGCAGCTACTTGACAGTGAGGGAACGCCCGTCACATCCCTCGTCCCTCGTGGCCTGAGGCAGGCCTCGCCTGCGTGAGCTTAGTCATCCGCCATGCACAGAGCAAACCCTAGGTCCATTCACCTTGTAGTTACCTTATTATTATTTTTTTAATTACATAAAATTTATATATATATATATATATATATATATTTTATTTCAATTAAAATTGTGTATTTAAAATTATATATATATATTTTAAAAATTTAAACTTAATATTTTCAAATTAATTTGTTTTTTATTTTATTTTTTATTTAATATATATATATATTTTTTAATTTATTTTTTTCAATTTTTCGTTTTTAATTGATTTTTAAAGTTTTTTAACTTTTTATTTTAACAATGTTTTTTTTTCAAAATTTATTTGTTTATTCATTTATTTATTAAAATTTAATATTTTTTTTTTTAAATTTAATTTGTTATTTTAATATTAACATTTTTTTTAAAATTTAATAAAATCTAATATATATATTTTTAATTTAAGTTCATATATATATTATTTTTTATAGTTTAAATTTAATTTATTTTAATTTTTTTTTTTTAATATATATATTTTTTAAATTTAATATTTTTATTGTATTTCATTTTTCATTTCTTATTTTTAATTAAATTTTCATTTTTTTTACTTTTAATTTAAATAATGTTTGTTTGTTTGTTTGTTTGTTTTTTTTTTTTTTTCTTAAAGTTTTAAATTTATTAAAATTTAATACATTTCTTTAAATTTATTTATTTACTATTTCTTTTAATTTAATAAACATTTTCTTTTTCTTTTTTAAATTTAATTTCTATATTTTATTTTTTATAATTTCTTTCTTTTTTTAACCTTTTTCCTTTTTTTTTCCCTAAAATTTTAGGTTTTTTTAAATGTTTGAATTAAAATTTTTATTTTGTTTTTATTTTTATTTTTTTATTCCTATATATTTTTAAATTTTAAGCTTTAAAATGTTTTTATTTTTTAAATTTATTTTTTTCTTAAATTTTAGGTTTTTTTTTAATGTTTGAATTTTAAAAATTAAAAAATGTTATTTCTATTTTTAAAAATGTTAAAAATATGACAGAATTTTTTTTTTTTTTAAAATTCCAGCGTCAACTGGTTTTGTTTTGAAGGTGTTTTTTCAATCCTTTTTTCAAGAAACAATTTTGTTTTTAGCATAATTTTATAAAATGTTGAAATTTGACCTTCAAAAAAAACCAAGTGTGTTCTGGAATACACTTTTTTTGTTTTTGGGGTGTTTTTTCGTGTTTTTTGAGTCTTTTTTGGGCTAGAGTCTCTGCTTTTTTGAAGTCAAAGGCCATCGGCTTCATCTAAGAATGCTGTTTACTTCAAATTATTGACACAATCATATGCTTCTTGTGACTATTTTTATTCCTTCCTTATATTGTATTCTCCCCCTTAGTTATTGTGTACTCTCCCACATAGATATTGCACTCAATTTTGATGGTCCTTTGTTATCTTTCTTAACTACTTCAAATTATCAAATTATTGACACAATCATATAGATATTGCACTCAATTTTGATCCAGTCCTTTGTTATATTTCTTTACTTCAAATTATTGACACTTGATTGAATATAGATATTGCACTCAATTTTGATGGTCCTTTGTTATCTTTCTTGACTACTTCAAATTATTGACATGATCATATGATTTTTGTTACTCTTTCTATTCCTTCCTTATATCTATTCTCCCCCTAGATATTGTGTACTCTCCCACATAGATAAATTGCACTCAATTTCACAGGCTCTTCTTTTGATGTCAAATATATTGTATTCTCCCACTTAGATATTGTGTACTCTCCCACATAGATATTGCACTCAATTTTGATGGTCCTTTGTTATCTTTCTTGACTACTTCAAATTATCAAATTATTGACACAATCATATAGATATTGCACACAATTTTGATGGTCCTTTGTTATCTTTATTTACTTCAAATTATTGACACTTGATCATATAGATATCATATAGATATTGCACTCAATTTTGATGGTCCTTTGTTATCTTTCTTTGCTACTTCAAATTATTGACACTTGATCATATAGATATTGCACTCAATTTTGATGGTCCTTTGTTATCTTTCTTGACTACTTCAAATTATTGACACAATCATATGCTTTTTGTTACTCTTTCTATTCCTTTCCACATAGATATTGCACTCAATTCATAAGCTCTTCTTTTGAAGTCAAATATATTGTATTCTCCCCCTTAGATATTGTGTACTCTACCACATAGATATTGCGCTCAATTTCATAGGCTCTTTTTTTGAAGTCAAATAAGTGGAAATAATTTACAAGAACTATCCCTAATTTGTTTCTCACATGTTCAAATGGTTCTCTAACAAGATAATTTACAAGAACTATTCCTAATTTGTTTCTCACATATTCAAATGCTTCTCTAACAAGAGGCTTTGAAGGATCTACAACCTCTGGTTGAAGGATGAAGGGCAAGGACCTTCAAAGTACAACCAAAGGTTGAAGATCATTAAACCGAAGGTTTAATAATACAACCTTGAGTGATTCCACGGGTCCTCTACACCCTTCACACGGTGAAATTGGGATAGGTCTAGTGTTTATTTCTACAAGTTTTATAGGCAGAGTCTGTAGAGGGCCAGGTAGCCTTTTGATCTCATCTTTTATGAAAGGTGACATATCTAGTAAATGCCCCTACAGTCAATCTCTGGAATGGATCTAAATAGAAGTTCTTCATTTTAATATCCATAAAACACAACCACTTTAAGGTAAACTATGTACATGTGTCATTTCTCCCACAAACTAAAGACTTTCTCTAATATCCATAAAACACAACCAATTTAAGGTAAACTGTGTACATGTGTCATTTCTTCCACAAAATAAAGGCTTCCTCCCATTAATTTTAGATGTGAACTCTACCATAAACTTTTTAAGTCAAAATTTAATATAAACAATGCACATGTCATTTACCTCATGATCTTGTGTTATTTTTCTCATGAATTTGCAATAAATGTCAATTTAATATATATATATTTTATTGATTTGTTTTTTCAGGGATAAGAAAACCATTAAATATGGTTGAAAAATTGAAATTATGCATAGAAGTTTCTTGCTATCCCAATCCAGGGAAAGCAGTGATTACATATGTGCTTTCCAATATTGCGACTAGCAAAGTCGTCCAAAGGAAAATGAATATACCGGGAAGAACAACAAACAACGAGGAATATTATATTGGATTGATAGAAGGCTTGGGAGCAACGATGAAGTATGGATCAAATGGAATTGCAGTTTTCACCAATTATGAACTTGTGTGCAACCAGATGAATGGCATGTGCCAAGTTAAAAAGGAGAGGCTAAAAGAACTTCATGGAATAGCAAACAATATTGTTAGCCAATTTCAATTTTTAGTATAAGGCATTATACAAATGTGAATAAGATGTTTGCTGATCTATTGCGTGGGGAAATGCCAATTCATGATTCATCTATCAAAGATGAATTAGAATTATACAGAGCAATGCCAATGCAAGATTCATCTCTCAAAGATGAATTGGTTTTGAGATGCTCTTCTTCAAAAATTCAAGATTCATCTCTCAAAAATGAATTAGTGTTGAGACGCTCCCCTTCAAAATTTATTGATGTACATTGTAACATATCTTGGATATGTTTGTGTTGTGTACTTATAAATGCGTCTTTTTTAATGACCATGTGTTTTTTTCAATTATATACCAAGTGTGCTCCCACCACACCATGTAAAGCGCAACTTGGTGAACTTCACATTTGTAACAAGTGGTGAACTTCACATTTTTATAAAATTAAAATGCGGGGACTTCAAGAAATTTTTGTTTAAATGGAGTTTCACTCTTCTTTTTTAATGACCATGTGTTTTTTTCAATTTTATACCAAGTCTTCTCCCACCATGTAAAGCGCAATTTGGTGAACTTATCATTTTTATAATTTCTTTTTTGCTTAAATTGAGTTTCACACATCAATTATTGCTTTGAAAGTTGTGTTCTACATAATTTGTGTACACTAAATTACAAATTGATTTTCTGAAATCTATTTTGTGTAATTTTCCACCAATATATATATATATATATATATATATATATATATATCAAGGAGGATGAACGACAAAGATCAACCGAATCCCATATGGGGGTTCAGGGATTGGGGGATGTTCACGATATTTAAATATAATCTTAAATCTCCATACATGTGTGTACATATGGAATTGATTTTTTATTAACTTTGTGAGTTAAATTAGTTGTTAATAAGTTTCATTTTTTAATTTTTAGGAGCTAAGAGGAGAAGGGTCTCTACTCCATCCATGGAGCGTGCCCATGGTTCACCTAGTCGTGGTATGGTTCACGCAATTTAATCAATGAATATGTATATGTATTTATATGTACACATGAATGTATTTTTCAATTGATTATAAATTCGTATTTGTTTATGAAGCTTCTCTCTCGTCTCGAGAGGTTGGTGGTGGTTCAAATCCACTTAGAGGGCCATCAATGAGTGGTAGCAGGTTGCGTGAAGGGGGTGATATTTATTCCCCCGAAGGCCAATCAACGACTGTTGGTTCTCAACAGGGTCATTTTTGGTCTGGTTCTCAGAAGGGTCGTTCTGGATCTCAACAGTTTCATGTTGGAGAAGATGCTAACCATGTTAAGGTTGCCATCAATTTCAATATTTTTTTCATTAAATTTGTACAACTTTTTTTACATGTGTTTTTTATAATATACGAAATTATATATATATTGATGCAGAGGCCGAAAATGTTCCAACTAGTGGTCAAAATAGATGCAGGGCAGACCGCTACATTCAAGAAGAAGGTTGTCTACCAAGCACAACTTATCCGACCGACATTTCTGATTACCATGGGAAACAAACATGGCACAATGCACCTTACAAAGGTGTGAAAAACTTCATGAAAAATTGCAGAGAGATATCGTGGCTTTGACTCTACCTGCTGAGAGTCGACAAAGCCTTGAAATAGTTACACATTCATTGGGAGAAATTGTAAATGTGTACAGAACTCTTGGGCCAACGACTGATACATTTGTAGAAGTGATGAGAAAGAGAAAGGAAACAGTAGTGGGTCCAGATAAATGGGAGGATGTAAAACAAAAAGTTACAAAAGATGTGGTGAAGTCAATATTTAATTTCAAGGAAGGGCCAAAAATAAAAATGCTGAAGGTGCAATATTTCAAGCACCCAAATATAGCTCGCTATTTGTATGATAGGAAGCTTGCGGCCTATGGAAGGCTCCCATGGAACGACGAGGTTCCTGTTTATTTTGCACAAATGTTTTACGTAGAATTTTTTTTGGGTATGAAACCCAACTAAAATGACCTTCCGTCAGAATTTTTTGGTCTGGGGAAAGGTCGATTATATGACCGTAAGGGCGCTAAGCGAGATGTGGAGTTGCCTCGCCTTGAGCTGCCATTGGTGAGTCGACCTTTTCAGGTCGAAACTCTGCGGTCAGAGATGTATGCGACTTCTCAAATAAGTGGAGAAGTAAGGGATGTCATGATCGACAATGTTTACAACGGATTGGGTGGAGTCGATGTTTGTCTAAATCGACAAAGAGCACGTGAAAATGCACGTGCCAATTTTGTGTATTGTACAAATGAAGAGATTGACAACATGAATGTCGAAGATCTCCAAATATATGCAAAAAATTGTCGCAATGGTTTTCAAGACCTAATTCTTCATGAGGAAGAGGGCACGGGAACGGTATGTGTTAATGACCTTAGGGTTTGAAATTATTTTAACATACATATACATGTGTACAATTTGTAATAAATACATGTGTATGTACATGTATACATTTATTTGTATGTACATTAATCTAAAAAAAATGTATGATTATATGTTCAAACACCATTTGCAGTTCTCACACATGATGCATGACGAAAATGTTAATATCACGTTCGGGACCTCTGGTTCAAACAATGCAAATGGGTCTGACCATCAAGATATGTTGGCAAATGTTAGTGTTTTTTAAGTGATATTTTAAAATAAATAATTGTGCACACATGTACATTTATGTATATATAATGATAAAATGTTTTAATAGATACTGATTCCGTCCGATGTTTTTGGGATGGCGGTACCTTCTTCTTGCTTGGGAGATGTACCTTCTACTTCCTTAGGAGATGAGCCACAAGTATGGACAATTTTTCAATTTTAAAATTTATGTTTAAAAGTTATATATATATATATATTCCACCTCAAAAAGTTCCATTAAAAATTGAGATATATATATATATATATATTTTGAGTTATTTTAAATTTTTTGAATTTAGGTTCCTATAGAATATTTCTTTAATCCATGGACTCTAGCGATGGAGATAGGAACATCCACAGCATTTGAACAAGTTGTCTTTAACTTTTTTTTAATATTATTGAAAATAAGTTTATATATGTACACGTGCATTTTCATTTGAAATTTTTTAATATATATATATATATATATATATATATATATATATAACTATACATGTATATTGTACAGTTTACTGCTGCAAATGTTCCTATGGGAGAACTTGTTCATCAAATGGAGAGGGAACCTTATGAGGTATTGCATGATTTTTTTGTTATATTTTGTTTTTTACATGAAGTTCTAGATATATATATTCTCATTCATTTTTAAAATATCAAATTTTAATGTTCAAGTACATGTGCATTGTGTATGTAGGTTTCCCATGATGCTTCACATGATAGGGCGCGGATTGAGACCCTGATAGGAAAGACGCTAGATCCGTCTCTATTTGATGGACATGATTTGTAGATTTGATTTCAAGATTTAGATGGTCTTAAAATTTCTTTTTTATATATGATCTAGATGCACTGTCATATATATATATATATATATATCTTGATACAATTTGATACTTGTGAGATCTACAATTTTTGGACATATTTTATTGCATTGTTAATATAATTTGTTTTGTTTCAAAAAGTTAATTTTTGGATGGTTTTAGTACTTTTGGAATGTGAATGTGAAGTAATGTTGTCATCTATAAATTAATGTTGTCATCTGAACTACATTTGGCATGTTATGTAATGATGTGTTATAATTTGTTTTGTTTTTAAAATTTAAGTTTTGTTTTGCTTATGAACTACATTTGGCATGTTATGTAATGATGTGTTATAATTTGTTTTGTTTTTAAAATTTAAGTTTTGGATGCTTGGAGTACATTTGGCATGTGAAGTAATGTTGTGATCTATAATTTTTTGTTAAATTAAAAGTTAAAATTTTTGGATGGTTTCAATCTACATTTGGCATGTGATATAATGTTAAATGTTTTTATTGGATAGTTGAACTATAATTGGCATGGCATGTGAAGTAATGTTATGTATGATATAATCAAAAAGTTTTTAAAACTCAAGTTTTGGATGGTTTCAATCTACATTTCGCATGTGATATTTAATGTTTTAAATGTTTAATGTTTTAATGTTGCACGATATATAATCAAAAGTTTTTAAAACTTAAGTTTTGGATGGTTTCAATCTACATTTGGCACATGTGGTATATAATGTTAAATGTTTCTATTGGATCTAGTTGAACTATTATTGGCATGGCATGTGAAGTAATGTTGCACGATATATATAATCAAAAAGTTTTTAAAACTCAAGTTTTGAATGGTTTCAATCTACATTTCGCATGTGATGTTTAATGTTTTAATGTTGCACGATATATAATCAAAAAGTTTTTAAAATTTTTGGATGGTTTCAATCTACATTTGGCACATGTGGTATAATGTTAAATGTTTCTATTGGATAGTTGAACTATAATTGGCATGGCATGTGAAGTGATGTTGCACGATATATATAATCAAAAAGTTTTTAAAACTCAAGTTTTGGATGATTTCAAT
>CM076577.1:423616780-423674189 GCA_034641835.2 Pinus albicaulis
GACTACAACTTTTGTGACAATTTTGATGATCAAAATCGCAACAAATTTAATACCCAAAAAACGTCGTTTAGGGCCTCAAAACGGCTCCGGAAGTTCAGGACTCGAAAAACTGCTAAAAATAGTAAGTTATGCCAAAACGGAAAAGCTGAAAGAGACAATGGTGGGGGCCCAAGTGGAATAGGCGGGTGGCCACCAATATCCACCTGGATCATTCCTCCCCCCTTAGGAAGCAATGGTCCCCATTGCGTTAAGTTCCTCCATGAGATGAGGAAATTTCTGCTGAACTTGGTCCCTGGTGAACCACTTTCCTTGGTGTAGGAGTTGGCCAGCTTTGACAACCCGATACAGTTGGATCTGATGTTGACGAGTGTTCTTGATTTGCATGTCCATGATACAATCTGTGGTGGCCTGTTTCATGCAGTCTGGGTTTAACTCTGTTGGTGTGAGTTGTTCTGCAATGTCCGAGGTGTCCAGTAGAGGTGGAAAGTAAGGACGAAGGCGATCCACATTGAAGACTAGGTGCAGACCAAGGAATGGTGGAATACTAAGCTCGAAGGCATTGTTACCTACAGCCTTGGTGATGGTGTACGGCCCGTATCGGAGCGGGCGAAGCTTGCGGTGAGGTCCAGTGAGGCGCTCCTTCTGCAAATGTAGCCATACTTTGTCGCCTACCTGGAAGTGGTGTGGCACACGGTGTTGATCATGGCGCTGTTTGTACTTCGCATTGGCTCTGTCCAATATATCATGAACCTGTTGGCGGATGTGTTGAATGCGCTCGATGAAGCTACTTGCTTTGTCAACTTCAGACTGGACATGAGCTGAATCGGCCTGAGCAGCTGCAAGCGGCATGGCTATGTCAATGGGACATAGTGGCTGGAATCCCAAGCCCACCTGAAAGGGGCTATGGCCAATTGAACTGTGGAGAGCCCGGTTATAACTGTGTTGTACATAGGGGAGGCTCTCGTCCCATGTGCGTGGATGCTTTGAGTTGTACATGCGCATAATGTGTACAATCATTCTGTTGACGACCTCTGTCTGGCCATTTGTTTGGGGATGGAAAGCTGTGGACTTGGTGAGCTTTGTGTCCAACATTGACCAGAGGCTGGACCAAAATGTGCTGAGGAACCTGCTATCTCGATCTGATATGATAGACTGTGGGATCCCAAAGTGCACCCACACTCGTTCAAAGAAGAGTTTAGCAGTGGCTTCTGCTGTGATATTCTTCTTACAGACCGCCATGATGGCCATCTTCGAGAATCTGTCAACGACCACGAAAACACAGTCATTTCCATTCTTAGTAGAAGGCAGGCCCGACATGTAATCCATGGAGATGGATTCCCACGGTCAACTAGGGGTAGGTAGTGGAGTATATAGGCCTTGCTTCTTGATGGTCGGTTTGGCAATGGCACAAGCAGTGCAGGATCTGATGTGCTTCTCGACATCCTTTCGAAGGTTCGGCCAATAGAAATACTTCTACAGGATTGCTACTATTTTCTCGACCCCGAAATTCCCAGCGACTCGACTGTAGTGTGCTTCCCATATCATCTTGGCACGCTCGCTTGAAGGAACACAAAGGTGTCCCACGTGACATAAAAGTGCATCTTGGAGGTGAAAATTTGGAACTTGCGTACCCCCCAAGAGTGCCTTGTAAGTGTGGCCGAATTCTGGGTCACTCTCATAGAGAAGCGGCCAATCAGAAGTCTCGTGCCCACAAGAGTTGAGCACGGTGGTGAGCGCCACGATTGGTGGTCGACTGAGGCAGTCTGCAACATTATTGGTGCTACCCTTCTTGTACTTGATGTTCAAATGAAACTGTTGCAGATATGTGGACCACTTCGGATGGCGATCATTCTGCAACTTCCCTTGTGTCTGTATGAACTGCAGGGGCCGGTGGTCTGTGTGGATGATTGTTTCCTTCCCCAAAATGTAATGCTTCCATTGTCGACAGGCTTGCACAATGGAATACATTTCTTTGTCATAGGTGGAATACTTGCGAACTGTCTCAGACAATGTCTCACTGTGATATGCCACTGGATGTCCCTGTTGAGTAAGAACTGCCCCAATAGCATAGTCAAAGGCATCTGTCTCGATCTCAAATGGCTACTGCAAGTCTGGTAAGGTGAGCACTGGGGCAGAAGAGAGGCGATTTTTCAATTCTTTGAACGCCTTCTATTGAGGTTCCGACCAAAAGAATTTTTCTCTCGCTCCTCCTTTGGTGACTTGAATCAAGGGCCAAGTGATATGAGAGAATCCCAACACGAATCTACGGTAGAAATTAGCAAGACCCAGAAAGCTGCGAAGCTCTGTTATAGTAGTCGGGGCTGGCCAATCCCGAATGACTTGGATTTTGGCTGGATCCACATGCACCCCCCTTTCATCAATAATGTATCCCAGATATTGAACCTGGGTCATGCCAAACGTGCACTTCTCCAAATTGGCACACAACTTGTGTTGCCGCAGTGTTTGGAGGACTTGTCGGATGTGATGAAGGTGCTCTTCCCAAGTCTTGCTAAAGATCAGAATGTCATCCAAGTACACCACTACGAATGAGTTGGTGAATGGCCGCAAGATGTTTTCCATCATCCTCATGAAGGTTGCGGGAGCATTCGTCAACCCGAAAGGCATGACCAGCCATTCAAAAAGGCCTTCCTTAGCTTTGAAGGCAGTCTTCCACACATCAGAGGGTTCAATTGGTACCTGGTGATACCCAGACTTCAGGTCGATCTTACTGAAATATTTTGCACCTTGGAGTTGGTCCAGAAGGTCATCAATCCGTGGGATTGGGTACCTATTGCGGACAGTGATCTTGTTCAGCGCCCGATAGTCAATACAGAGTCTCCACGTCCCATCCTTCTTCTGTACCAACACGATCGGGCTCCCACAGGGCGATGAACTTGGTCTGATGTGACCTTTCTGCAACAGCTCCTGAATCTGCCTCTTGATTTCATCATTTTCCAGAACGGAGCGTCGATAGATCGGTCCATTGGGTAGTGGCGCACCTGGGGTCAGATCAATCGGGTGCTTGACCTGGCAGTGCAGAGGAACCCCTGTGGGTGAGGTGAAGATGTCCCCGTACTCCTCCACGACCTTATCCATTTGTTGTGGTCGTGCAGAGGGGCCCTGTCTGGAGGTCGTGGCCACAGTCTTCTTCTTGCCCTGGGGGCGGATCATCAGGAAAACGAATTTCCTGGTTTGGGAAATGAGCTTACTACATTGTTTTGCGGTAACCAAAGAGATAGTCGTAGGAGGTGGTACCTCTGGTATCCTGTACAACTTATTTCCCAAAGTAATAATAACAGCACGAGGTCGAGACTCATACACAGCATGACGCTTCCACAAGTATGGTTGTCCTAATAATACATCAGAAACATCAATAGGAGCAGCGTCACATAATACCTCATCCGTGAAGGGCTTGATGCTATAGGGAAGGCGGCACTGCTGGCTGACGCGGAGATCTCGTCCTTGGTGAAGCCACCCGATGGTGTATGGATGTGGGTGAGCTGTGGTTGGCAAGCCCAACCGCTTCACGGCGTCTGCTGAAATGAGGTTCTTTTGGCTCCCATTGTCGACAATGAACTATACAGGGGAGCCCTTTACCCACATCTGGGAGTGGAAGAGGCGTTCCTCCTCCTCTGGATCTTCCGGTTCCTCCTTCTGGACCTTTGTAGTGGCAACAGTGGCGTTGGGCTCCGCATCAATAATCTGTTTCCCTTTTTCATTCCCCTTTTCAGGTTCTGATTCGGAGTCGGAGCATGCATTTGACTCAGAAGCCCTCATCTCGGCCACTAGCGACTGCTTGGCCCGACACTCACTTGTGTTGTGAGTGGAGCTCTTATGGAACTCACACCACTTTCCCGTGTCCTTATTTGGCTTTACGATGTTGCTCTTGTCTTGTGGCTTTGACGGGTTGTCTTTAGCCGCCATGCTCTGTCCTTTGTTCTGCGGTTTGGAAGCACCTTTTCCTTACTTTTGATTCGCAGATCCAAAGTCTCGCTTCTTCTGTTTGAACTTCTGCTCAATCTTGGCAGCATATCGGTATGCCGTACCAAGCGAGGAGATGTCGAGGAACTCCATTTCCTCCTGAATGTATCTGTGCAGACAACTGCGATACTTTAGCACCAAATGTTTCTCTGAATCTTTGATACCCAACTTTGTGCCCAGGGTATGGAACAGATTCGTCAGCTCGTGCACATCTTGATCCCTTTGTTGTCGCAGCGTGGTCCATTGTATGTACTTGTCCTCATAGCTCCCCACGGGATAGTACTGTTCCTTGACAGTGTCTCGGAAAGAATTCCAAGTTGGTACAGCCGAGAACAGAGAGGGTTCTGTCTGGTCCTTGTTCTCACAGTAGGTTTCCCACCAATCCTTAACATGGGGGGTAGCTTTGAGGAGTGCAAAAATAATCTTCTCCCGGTCTGAAAAGTCATGAACAGAGAAATATCCTTCTAATAGATTCAACCATCTATCTACGACATCTACGTCTATTTGACCCTCAAATATGGGAATGTCAAAATTTACTTGTACCTTAAAGGGAGTCGCAACTCCAGAGTGGCTACTGGATGCAGATGCGCCGCCGGTGGGCAGCCGTTGAAGGATCTGAGCAAAGCTATCCATCATCGCGTTCCTTTGATTTTCGAGGGCCTCCTCGAGCAATATTTTGATAGGATCTCCTGCTCCCTCATCTTTCTTTTCGTCCCCCATGGGCATCCGTCGAGGTTTGCGAGGCTGATCTTGCAAAGGTTCCACCAGATCAAGCCCTAGCTCCTTATACCCCAACCTCGTTGGGGACATGCAAAGAAGGATCGAGAAAAAGCAGACCGCTCTGATACCACTGATCCGGATTTATGCAGGAACGCAACAGAATAAACACATAACCATAAATACAGATATGCAGCAGAAATAACACTTCATTTCATTAATATCAAAATAACAGAAAGATGCTTACAGACATAATGGAAATAAAATAGCTAGGGTGCTGGTAGCGAATCTCTGAGAAGAGATGTGGTGGCTACAGACCTCTGAACCGAGTTACAATGAGGCTCGAGGGCCTATTTATTATTGAGAAACAATGGAGAGCCCTCAACATCCCAAAAACCTAACCCTAGGAGATGAAGCGCCAAAACTATGGGCCCCGTTTGGGTAAATTGGTGTTTCAACTTCCCAGGGACGTAACTTTTGCATACTATCTCCGTTTGACGCACATGATACATCATTAGAAAGCTCTATCCGAGGACTACAACTTTTGTGACGATTTTTATGATCAAAATCGCAACAACTTTCATACCCAAAAAACGTCGTTTAGGGCCTCAAAACGGCTCCGGAAGTTCAGGACCCGAAAAACTGCTAAAAATAGTAAGTTATGCCAAAACTGAAAAACTGAAAGAGACAATGGTGGGGGCCCAAGTGGAATAGGCGGGTAGCCACCAATATCCACCTAGATCACATGCACATGTCATTTGCAATAAATTTCAATTTAATATCTAAATTCACATATGTTTAGTGGTGTCATTGTTTCACTTCCGATATTATGTTTCTTACCTTGATGAATAGGTGGAACTCTGCTGGGAGGCCTCTCTATTTTTTGACTCTTTTCCCATACTGTCAAAGGTCATTATATGTTATCTAGGCTATACTCTATGTTATATGGGCTATATTGTATAGTTATTAGACTACATATCTTCATATAGAAATTGCAAATAGTATGATGGAAACCAAACATAATAATATATTAGGACATCACAACTTGCTAATTAGTTATTAGACTACATATCTTCATATAGAACTTGCAAATAGCATGATGGAAATGTGAACTAATTAGTAATTAGACTACATATCTTCATATAGAACTTGAAAATAGCATGATGGAAATGTGAACTTGCAAAAAGTATGATGGAAATGTGGATCTCAAAGAAAAGTCATGATTAATGCTTCTAGAAACCAAACATAATAATGTATTAGGACATGCTCTTTTAACTTGAAAATAGTATTAGGACATGCTCCTTTAGGCTTGGTGGAATTACCTTTGCGTTTTATTTCTCTCTTACACACACACATATATATATTAAGAGATGATCCCATTTTATTTTTTATTCATAGATCAACTGTCATTTAAATACAAGATTTATCATAATGTACAATGATTCATTCCATATTATTCATAAATTTTTTCATTAAAAAATGAACCCTTTAAATGATGAACCTAGTTGATGCTTATTCTTCAAGAAGAAGACTACTTGATCATTCAATTTGAATTTTATGATGGTCCTTAGTTATCTTTCTTGACTACTTCAAATTATTGTCACAATCATATGCTTCTTGTTACTATTTTTATTCCTTCCTTATATTGTATTCTCCCCATTAGATATTGTGTACTCTCCCACATAGCTATTGCACTCAATTTTGATGGTCCTTTTTTATCCTTCTTGACTACTTCAAATTATCAAATTATTGACATAATCATATAGATATTGCACTCAATTTTGATGTTCCTTTGTTATCTTTCTTTACTTCAAATTATTGACACTTGATTGAATATAGATATCATATAGATATTTCACTCAATTTTGATAGTCCTTTGTTATCTTTATTTACTTCAAATTATTCACACTTGATTGAATATAGATATCATATAGATATTGCACTCAATTTTGATGGTCCTTTGTTATCTTTCTTAACTAGTTCAAATTATTGACAATTGATCATATGGATATTGCGCTCAATTTTGATGGTCCTTTGTTATCTTTCTTGACTACTTCAAATTATTGACACAATCATATGCTTTTTGTTACTCTTTATAGTCCTTCCTTATATCTATTCTCCCCCTTAGATATTGTGTACTCTCCCACATAGATATTGCACTCAATTTTGATGGTCCTTTGTTATCTTTATTGACTACTTCAAATTATCAAATTATTGACACAATCATATAGATATTGCACACAATTTTGATGGTCCTTTGTTATCTTTCTTTACTTCAAATTATTGACACTTGATCGTATAGATATCATATAGATATTGCACTCAATTTCGATGGTCCTTTGTTATCTTTCTTGACTACTTCAAACTATTGACACTTGATCATATAGATATTGCACTCAGTTTTGATGTTCGTTTGTTATATTTCTTGACTACTTCAAATTATTGACACAATCATATGCTTTTTGTTACTCTTTCTATTCCTTTCCACATAGATATTGCACTCAATTTCATAGGCTCTTATTTTGAAGTCAAATGTATTGTATTCTCCCCCTTAGATATTGTGTACTCTACCACATAGATATTGCACTCAATTTCATAGGCTCTTTTTTTGAAGTCAAATAAGTGACAATAATTTACAAGAACTATCCCTAATTTTTTTCTCACATGTTCAAATGGTTCTCTAACAAGATAATTTACAAGAACTATTCCTAATTTTTTTCTCACATATTCAAATTATTCTCTAACAAGAAGCTTTGAAGGATCTACAACCTCTGGTTGAAGGATGAAGGTCAAGGACCTTCAAAGTACAACCAAAGGTTGAAGGATCTAGAACCAAAGGTTGAAGATCATTAAACCAAAGGTTTAATAATACAACCTTGAGTGATTCCACAGGTCCTCTACACCCTTCACACGGTGAAATTGAGGTAGATATAGTGTTTACTTTTACAAGTTCTATAGGCAGAGTCTGTAAAGGGCCAGGTAGCCTTTGGATCTCATATTTTATGAAAGGTGAAATATCTAGTAAATGCCCCTACATTCAATCTCTGGAATGGATCTAAATAGAAGTTCTTCATTTTAATATCCATAAAACACAACCACTTTAAGGTAAACTGTGTACATTTGTCATTTCTCCCACAAACTAAAGGCTTCCTCCCATTAATTTTAGATGTGAACTCTACCATAAACTTTTTAAGTCAAAATTTAAGATAAACAATTCACATGTCATTTACCTCATGATCTTGTGTCATTTCTCTCATGCATTTGCAATAAATGTCGATTTAATATATATATTTTTATTGAATTTGTTTTTTTTTTTCAAGGATAAGAAAACCATTAAATATGGTTGAAAAATGGAAATTATGCATAGAAGTTTCTTGCTATCTGAATACAGGGAAAGAAGTGATTACATATGTGCTTTCCAATATTGCGACTAGCAAAGTCGTCCAAAGAAAAATGAATATACCGGGAAGAACAAAAAACAACGAGACATATTATATTGGATTGATAGAAGGCTTAGGAACATCGATGGAGTATGGATAAAATGGAATTGTAGTTTTCACCAATTCTGAACTTGTGTGCAACCAGATGAATGGTGTGTGCCAAGTTAAGAAGGAGAGGCTAAAAGAACTGCATGGAATAGCAAACAATATTGTTAGCCAATTTCAATTTTTTAGTGTAAGGCATTATACAAATGTGAATAAGATGTCTGCTGATCTATTGCATGGGGCAATGCTAATTCATGATTCATCTATCAAAGATGAATTAGAATTATACAGAGAAATTCCAATGCAAGATTCATCTCTTAAAGATGAATTGGTTTTGAGATGCTCTTCTTCAAAAATTCAAGATTCATCTCTCAAAGATGAATTAGTGTTGAGACGCTCTCCTTCAAAATTTATTAATGGACATTGTAACATATCTTGGATATGTTTGTGTTGTGTACTTATAAATGTGTCTTTCTTAATGACTATGTGTTTTTTTCAATTATATACCAAGTGTGCTCCCACCACACCATGTAAAGCGCAACTTGGTGAACTTAACATTTTTATAAAATTAAAATGCGGGGACTTTAACAATTTTTTGTTTAAATGGAGTTTGTTTAAATGTAGTTTCACTTCTTTTTTAATTACCATGTTTTTTTTTCAATTTTATACCAAGTGTGCTCCCACCATGTAAAGTGCAATTTGGTGAAATTATCATTTTTATAATTTCCTTTTTGCTTAAATTGAGTTTCATACATCAATTATTGCTTTGAAAGTTGTGTTCTACATAATTTGTGTACACTAAATTACAAATTGATTTTCTGAAATCTATTTTGTGTAAATGTCCACCAATAGATATATATATCATGGAGGATGAACGACGAAGATCAACCGAATCCCATATGGGGGTTCAGGGATCGGGGGATGTTCACAGTATTTAAATATAACCTTAAATCTCCATACATGTGTGTACATATGGAATTGATTTTTTATTAACTTTGTGTGTTAAATTAGTTGTTAATAAGTTTCATTTTTTTAATTTTTAGGAGCTAAGAAGAGAAGGGTCTCTAATCCATCCATGAAGCGTGCCCATGGTTCACCCAATTGTGGTATGGTTCACGCAATTTAATCAATGAATATGTATATGTATTTATATGTACACATGAATGTATTTTTCAATTGATTATAAATTCATATTTGTTTATGAAGCTTCTCTCTCGTCTCAAGAGGTTGGTGGTGGTTCAAATCCCCTTAGAGGGCCATCAATGAGTGGTAGCAGGTTGTGTGAAGGGGGTGATATTTATTCCCGTAAAGGCAAATCAACAACTAGTGGTGCTGGTTCTTAGTAGGGTTGTTTTGGGTCTAGTTCTCAGTAGGGTCATTCTGGGTCTCAACAGTTTCATGGTGGAGAAGATGCTAACTGACCACATTAAGGTTGCCATCAATTTCAATATTCTTTTCATTGAATTTGTACAAATTTTTTTACATGTGTTTTTTAGAATATATGAAATTTTATATATATTGATGCAGAGGCTGAAAATGTTCCAAATATTGGTCAAAATAGACGCACGACAGAACGCTACATTCAAGAAGAAGGTTTTCTACCCAGCACAACTTATCTGGCCGACATTTCTAATATACTATGGGAAACAAACATGGCGCAATGCACCTTACAAAGGTGTGAAAAAATTCATGCAAAATTGCAGAGAGATCTTGTGGCTTTGACTCTATCTGCTGAGAGTCGACAAAGCCTCGAAATAGTTACACATTCATTGGGCGAAATTGTAAATGTGTACAAAACTCTTGGGCCAATGACTGATACATTTGTAGAAGCGATGAGAAAGAGAAAGGAAACAGTAATGGGTCCAGATAAATAGGAGGATGTAAAACAAAGAGTTACAAAATATGTGGCAAAGTCAATGTTTAATTTCAAGGAAGGGCCAAAAAGAAAAATACTGAAGGTGCAATATTTCAAGCACCCAAATATAGCTCGCTATTTGTATGATAGGCACCTTGCGGCCTATGGAAGGATCACATGGAACGACGAGGTTCCTATTTATTTTGCACAAATGTTTTACGCAGAATTTTTTTTGGGTATGAAACCCAACTACAATAACCTTCTGTCAGAATTTTTTGGTCCGGGGAAAGGTCGATTGTATGACCATAAGGGTTCTAAGCGAGATGTGGAGTTGCCTCGCCCTGAACCGCCATTTGTGAGTCTAGTTTTTCGGGTCGAAACTCTACGGTCAGAGATGGATGCGACTTCTCAAATAAGTCGAGATGCAAGGTATGTCATGATCGACAATGTTTACAATGGATTGGGTGGAGTCGATGTTTGTCTAAATCGACAAAGAGCACATGAAAATGCACGTGCCAATTTTGTGTATTGTACAGATGAAGAGATTGACAACATGAATGTTGAAGATATCTGAATATATGCAAAAAATTGTCGCAATGGTTTTCAAGACCTAATTCTTCATGAGGAAGAGGGCATGGGAATAGTATGTGTTAATGACCTTAGCGTTTGAAATTATTTTAACATACATATACATGTGTACAATTTGTAATAAATACATGTGTATGTACATGTATACATTTATTTGTATGTACATTAATCTAACAAAAATGTATCATTATATGTTAAAACACCATTTGTAGTTGTCACATATGATGCATGACAAAAATGTTAATATCACGTTCAAGACCTCTGGTTCAAACAATGCAGATGGGTCTCACCATCAAGATATGTTGGCAAATGCTAGTGTTTTTTAAGTGATATTTTAAAATAAATAATTGTGCACACATGTACATGTATGTATATATAATGATAAAATGTTTTAATAGATTCCAATTTTGTCCGATGTTTTTGGGATGGCGATACATTCTTCTTCCTTAGGAGATGTACCTTCTACTTCCTTAGGAGATGAGCCACAAGTATGGACAATTTTTCACTTTTAAAATTTATGTTTAAGTTATATATATATACATATACATACACACACACACACACAGAGATATATATATATATATATATTCCACCTCAAAAAGTCCCATTAAATTGAGATATATATATATATATATATATATATATATTGAATTATTTTAAATTTTTTGAATTTAGGTTCCTATAGAAGATTTCTTTAATCCACGGAGTCTAGTGATGGAGATAGAAACATCCATACCATTTGAACAAGTTGTCTAGCTTTTTTTTTTCTAATATTATTGAAAATAAGTTGATATATGTACACGTGCATTTTCATTTGAAATTTTTTAATATATATATATATATATATATATAATTGTACATGTATATTGTACAGTTTACCATTGCAGATGTTCCTATGGGGGCAGAACTTGTTCATCAAATAGAGAGGGAACCTCATGAGGTATTGCATGATTTTTTTGTTATATTTTGTTTTTTACATGAATTTCTATATATATTCTCACTCATTTTTTAAACATCAAATTTTAATGTTCAAGTACATGTGCATTGTGTATGTAGGTTTCCCATGTTTCACATCATAGTGCGTGGATTGAGACCCTGATAGGAAAGATGCTCGATCTATCTCTATTTGATGGACATGATTTGTAGATTTGATTTCAAGATTTAGATAGTCTTAAATTTTCCTTTTTATATATTATCTAGATGCACTGTCATAGATATATAACTTGATACAATTTGATACTTGTGAGATCTACAATTTTTGGACATATTTTATTACAGTGTTAATATAATTTGTTTTGTTCCAAAAAGTTAATTTTTGGATGGTTTTAGTACTTTTGGCATGTGAATGTGAAGTAATGTTGTTATATAATTTGTTTGGTTTTAAAACCTTTTTGGATAATTGAACTACTAGTAATGTTGTCATCTAAACTATATTTGGCATGTTATGTAATGATGTGCTATAATTTGTTTTTTTTTTTAAATTTAAGTTTTGCTTTGCTTCTGAACTACATTTGGCATGTGAAGTAATGTTGTGATCTATAATTTTTTGTTAAATCAAAAGTTAAAAGTTTTGGATGGTTTCAATCTACATTTGGCATGTGATATAATGTTAAATGTTCTTATTGGATAGTTGAACTATAATTGGCATGGCATGTGAAGTAATGTTATGTATGGTATAATCAAAAAGTTTTTAAAAATCCAAGTTTTGGATGGTTTCAATCTACATTTCTCATATGATATTTAATGTTTTAATGTTTCACGATATATAATCAAAAAGTTTTTAAAACTTAATTTTTGGATGGTTTCAATCTACATTTGGCACAGGTGGTATAATGCTAAATGTTTCTATTGGATAGATGAACTATAATTGGCATGGCATGTGAAGTAATGTTGCACGATATATAATCAAAAAGTTTTTAAAACTCAAGTTTTCGATGGTTCCAATCTACATTTCGCATGTGATATTTAATGTTTTAAATGTTTAATGTTTTAATGTTGCACAATATATAATCAAAAAGTTTTTAAAACTTAAGTTTTGGATGGTTTCAATCTACATTTGGCACATGTGGTATAATGTTAAATGTTTCTATTGGATAGTTGAACTATAATTGGCATGGCATGTGAAGTAATGTTATGTATGATATAATCAAAAAAAATTTAAAACTCAAGTTTTGGATGGTTTAATCTACATTTCACATGTGATATTTAATGTTTTAAATGTTTAATGTTTGAATGTTACATGACATATAATCAAAAAGTTTTTAAAACTTAAGTTTTTGATGGTTTCAATCTACATTTGGCACATGTGGTATAATGTTAAATGTTTCTATTGGATAGTTGAACTATAATTGACATGGCATGTGAAGTAATGTTGCATGATATATAATCAAAAAGTTTTTAAAACTCAAGTTTTGGATGGTTTCAATCTACATTTCGCATGTGATATTTAATGTTTTAAATGTTTAATGTTTTAATGTTGCATGATATATAATCAAAATGTTTTTAAAACTTAATTTTTGGATGGTTTCAATAATGTTGCACGATATATAATCAAAAAGTTTTTAAAACTTAAAAGTTTTGGATGGTTTCAATCTACATTTGGAACATGTGGTATATAATGTTAAATGTTTCTGTTGGATAGTTGAACTATAATTGGCATGGCATGTGAAGTAATGTTGCACAAATCCCTTTAATTTTGATTTAATGTTAAATGTTTTTTAAATGTAAATCCATTTAATTTTGATTTGATGTTAAATGTTTTAAATGTTTTGATGGTTTCAATCTACATTTGGCCTATGGAAGAGCCCATGCGTAGACAACGGATGCGTTGCAGAAGGGGAGGTGGAGGTAGGGATGGAGGGGGCAGGAGTGCTGGCTCTCGCCCTCCTCTTTCCATCCATGACACAGGTAGCCACCCTCATCCAGCAAGCAATGAAGAACAATTTCACTTCACCAGCGCTATGGTTAGACCGCGAATTACGCCGACCATTTCCATCTCTTTTTAGGAGGAGCCACAAGATGAAGGTGCTTCTAGTTCCAGGAGGCAGTGGAGAAATTTCACCATCCCAGCCCATCAACTCCAGGACACCAAAAAGTTGGCTAGTACGGGTCTTGCTATGTATATTATGTTCATTACAGTTATATATGTGTAAATACTTTAATTTTGATTTAATGTTAAATGTTAAATGTTTTGATATAATGTTAAATGTTTTGATCTAAGTTTTGGATGGTTTCAATCTACATTTGGCCTAGATGGAAGATTCCCATGTGAAGTATTGTATTGATTGAATCAAAAAGAGTAAATAAGTAGTTGTATATATGTAAATCCCTTTAATTTTGATTTAATTTAATTTAAATGTTAAATGTTTTGATCTAAGTTTTGGATGGTTTCAATCTACATTTGGCCTAGATGGAAGATACTCCTATTTGAAGTATTGTTTTGATATATTCAAAAAGATTAAAGTAGTTATATGTAAGTCCCTTTAATTTTGATTTAATGTTAAATGTTTCAAGATATAACATGTTAAATGTTTTGATTTATGTTTTGGATGGTTTCAATCTACATTTGACCTAGATGGAAGACTCCCATGTGAAGTATTGTTTTGATTTAATCAAAAAGAGTAAAGAAGTAGTTATATGTAAATCCCTTTAATTTTGATTTAATGTTAAATGTTAATGTTTTGATATAATGTTAAATGTTTTGATCTAAGTTTTGGATGGTTTCAATCTACATTTGGCCTAGATAGAAGACTCCTATGTGACTTGTAAATTGTTTTGATTTAATAAATTTTTTTTTAAAACTCAAGTTTTGGATGGTTGAAGTACATTTGGAATCTTAAGATTGCTTTTGATCTCTACATAGTCTTGTTTGAATGAAAAAAATTCCAATAGGAAGAACATAGCTTTTCAATGCAACTAACCATGTATCAATTGAGCTCTAATTGGAAAAAGAGTTTAAAGAAGTAGATATATGTACAAAGTATCCCTTTAGTTTTGATTGGAAATATAAGTCTAGTACATATATGTTTGTTGAATTTGGGTCAATGTCATTAATGCACTCAAATAGGTAGCCTTGTTGATTTATAATTTGGTAAATTGATGATATTCAGTTAATTGCATTCTAGAACATAGAACATATATCCGACCATTGGACAGACAAATTTTGTACTAGATTTTCAATCAGGAATAGAGATGTGGGTCAAATCCCACCAAAAGTCGGAGAAGTGCTCCGAGTCTCTTGTCTTAAAGGAATCTTCGTACAAAACTATACTGTGGATGATTTATTTACATTGCACGGATACATTTTACCAAAAAAGCTCACAAGAAAAATTGGGCACATTAAGTTCGTGTATATATCCAATACGATTTTTCATCAATGCACATAGAAAAACTACTTTTAGTTAAAATTGCATTCTAGAACACATATATTGAGTACATTTAATTCATTTGTCATCAATGCACATTGAACATATCCGTCCATTGGACAAACAAATTTTGTACTAGATTTTCAATCAGGAATAGAGATGTGGGTCAAATCCCACCAAAAGTCGGAGAAGTGCTCCGAGTCTCTTGTCTGAAAGGAATCTTCGTACAAAACTATACTGCGGATGATTTATTTACATTGTGGATACTTTTTACTAGAAAATCCAACTAGTTTTTCATCAATGCACATAAGAAAAACTAGTTCCAGTTAATTGCATTCTAGAACATATATATTGACTACACGTGAATCATTTTTCATCAATGCACATAGTAAAACTACTTGAAAAATTAATTTCATTATAGAACACACACACACACACACACACACACACACACACATATATATCCTTGATACATGTAACATTTTTCATCAATGCACATGTATATATCCTTGATACTTTCAGTTGATATTAGAGCACGTGCACATGTACCAAAACAATTTGTACATGTGCAAACACTTGCACAAATAACATAAGCAACTCAATTTTTAGTTGAGTGTACTGGAATTTCTAAAACATATTTAATCCAAAGAGAATAAATTGTTGGGCAATTCAATCAAAAAATTCCAATGGAATGCCATCTTCAATAATCCGTTCATGATCGGATTTTGACATTTTCCATTTCTTAATTTTCGTTTTTCTCTTTGATTGAACCTCTATCAACTTTATGCGTGCTGCACACACCAAGTGACTATATTGACAACTTATGGAATCAAGTTCATAGTCTTCAAAGTAAAAAAAGTCCCCACTTTGATTAGTTTGTTTGAAAAAATAACCTTTTAGTATAATAGATCCTCTTTCATATTGAAATCCGTGATCATTATAGTTTTCTAATAATTTCATTTTTCGTTCAGTGCAACGCATCAAATAATACTTAACATTTTCATCATTGTCAATAGGTGCAATTACAACAAAAACATCTCCTGCACAATAAAACAAACTTTTAAACAAAATTATACATATTTAAATTTATTTCTAGATCTTTAAATCATTAGAAAGCAATTCAAATGTTACCTTCTCTAACAAGATCATAAACTCGATCACCATCAGATGATATTGTAGTTTCCTCTGATTGCATTTCTTCAAACATTGCAACAGACATTTTTCCCTTTGTATTTAGCTCTGTATGTTTCCAATCTTTTACATACATGTTGTTTTCACAAACGTCATTGGATTTTGTGTTGTCTATGCAAACATCACAAAAACAAGAATATTTTCTTTTATCCAATGCAAACACATTTCTGGACGACTTTGTTTTAATTGAATGCAATTTTCGAGTCTATTTTATTGTTTCAACGTCATTTCCAATTGATCTATCTACGTCTTCGATCCCAATATGTCAGAAAAACCTTTATATGGAAAATTAAAAGAAGAATGTGTAAATATGATATCAAAATACAATCAAATATAATCATTGCATGATAAATATACACAATGTTTAAAATTAGATTTCCAATAAAAATTAAATTGAATGTACCTTCGCACTTCCCTTGATGGGTTAGTCTCATGGCTTAGAGCAGCGATGCACCATTGAACAAATTCTTTAGCTTTCACAAGTCAGCTTGCAGAGGGGTTCATTTGATATCTTCGAAGTGCTCTTTTTATGCATGCTCCTGCACCGTCATGTTCTCCTTTTCCATGGCTAGTCTCAAAGAAATTCCAACAATGTTTAATGCAAGTTTTCTTATGAAGACAACACAACCAAAAGAATGATCGTGCAGATTTGAATTGACCTGCGCATCCGTCAGACCATATCCAATGTTCATTGAATGTTATTCCACGATTTTTCAATGAATCATAAATTTTTCCAAAACAATGTTGTACAAAACATGTATCATGCGTACGATCGTCACTGATATAAAAATGATATTCTTTAATGATATGTCTATTTTCACTCGTGCTTTCTATATGATCGACATTTTGTTCAGCATGTCTATATAGAATATGGACGAGCATGGAGACTTGGTCAGAGTGATAGTATTCACTCTGAATTTCTTTTTGTGGAACAAATGTGTAGTTTTCTGCAAAATCAATCACTGACAAAATGGTTCCTGGTGGAAAAACTTCACGAGATTTTTTGAATTGCAAGTCTTGCCATCGAGCTCTATGGGAATGCATGGTGTATTTGTAAATTTCTGTTTCAAACTTTCTCAAAAAGTCTATTAGAAAATTTTTCGTCTTCTCGTAATTCGATTCTTTTAACACTATCTGCACCTTGAATCGATGTACTGGTATATTCATATCTCTTCCATTTCACTTTCATGTTGGATAATGATTGATCATTTATATCAATACGATATTTGTTTTGAAATTTAGTCAAATTTCCACAATCATTGCATTTTTTACCACCAACACATTTTTTTTTGTAAAATAGTTCATCGCTTTCTCTTTCACATAGAATTTGAGATATGAATTCACGGATAGTGGAAGGAGGAGGTGAATCCTTCCATAATGTTCTACCCAAATCAAGGAATGTGTCATAATATAACTCAAATTCCACATGATAACGGCAACAACAAGTGTCGCGTACGGTGATAGGTTTTACATACCATGGTTTTTGTTGAACAAAAGCATTGAGTGAAACATGAATTTGATGATTCTCTTCTTTGAACTTGTTGAATAACTCTATCTGAGTGGTTTCCAAGAGATGTTTTTCATGTTCTTCGTACTGATTTTGTGTTATTCTTCTTCGCATCACATGCCTTGCAGTTGGTGAAACACGCGAATTGTTCTTTCAATATTCATATATTATTTTTTTAACATTTTCTCCAAGTCTATCTTTGTATGGTTGCCTACAAATAGCTCTCCAACAAGCGAGTTCATCATTTACATCTACTTGCAGCCGAAATTTCCGATGTTTGTGCAAAGTTTTTCACGAGGTTCCTAATGCTCGTGCCATAGATGTTACCAAACGATTCTCTTTAGTACTTGATGAAACCATTGCCATATGTATTCCTCTACGTACAATTGAAACATTTTTATCTCTAGATTTCTTAATTGAATTTATAGTACTACTTATATTTTGTATCACATTTTCCTTCATTTTTTTATCTTTGGTTGATTTTTGAATACCCAGTAGTGTCGTAGCTTCTTTTAATTTCCTTAATAATAGGATACCTTTCAACATTTGAGCTTGAACTGTCACCCACTCATTTAAGAAATACTTTTCAAAAATGCAGTTAACACGATATCGTATAACATGGTCAGGTTTTTTATCTCCATATGTGTGAGTGTCAACATTTTCTAACATCTCATCATCGACACTGATTTCATCTGTACATATTCGAAAAAATAGTACATAATAAGCTTACATATGAACAATAAATAACTAAATTAATAAATATATGTATAATTTCAATAATACGTGCATGTGTTCAATATATATATATATATACCTTGTGATTCAATATCTTCATTTGAATTTCTTTCAATATTTTCACCATCTTCAATCATTGGTTCAATACTTCTTTCACTTTCTCTTTCAAAATTTTGTATCTCATCATCAATGTTTTGAGGAATATCTCTGTCTATTTACATTAAAAAAAATATTTGAATTCAAATTAGTTCATTAAAATAAAAATTAAGCTTCACATTTTACACTAGGAAAATTTTAAATATATCAATAGATCATAATATTTACATTTACATACCTGCTTCAATTTCTGCTTGAGGTTGATTTCCCCCTTCAATATTTGAGAGGGCTTCTATCTTTCTTTTGCGAGATTGTCTCATCTCTTCTCTACGTTCCTCAAGATCTCTTTTTCAATCATATTTTCTCGCACAAGTCCTTCGATTTCCCATGATAATAGAGTATGAAGTTCAAAAAATTAGACAATAACTCAATTATAAAAAGCATCACAAAAGATTTAATTTAAAAAAAAAATCATTTTAAATTTTTTGTAAAAAATACATACTCTAATCCAAAACACTTACTTTAAAAAATTCGAGAAAAAAATGTCTTATAAAAATGAAACGAAGCTCAAAATATTTACTTCAACTCAAAACACGTACTCTAAAAAAATGTCACTTCAAAAAAAGCCTCCAACTTAAAAAAAAAGTCACTTAAAAAAATGCTTTCAGAAAATGTCTTTTCGAAATTAAACCCAACTCCATTCTTTCAAAAGCACAAAAAACATCCAAAAAAATGTATTACATACCTCCAATAAATTTCCTTTGAATGTACGTCCAAGAAAATTCCTTAAACCCAAAACAATTATTTGCAAAATCAGACCGTCTCCAAGAATTCGAAATTAAGCACAAATCCATACTTTAAAAAAAAATGAAAAAAAAAAACATCCAAAAAAATGTATCACATACCTCCAAGAAATGTCCTTTGAATGTACATGCAAGAAAATTCTTTAAACCCAAAACAATTTTTTCAAAAATCAAACCGTATCAAAGAAATGTCCTTAAACCCAAAACAATTCTTTGCAAAATTGGTCGGCCTCCAAGAAATGCCCTTAAACTCAAAACTCCAAGAAAAGTCTTTAAACCCAAACCAAGAACTTTATAAAATCAGATCAAATGTGTGAAATGTGTAAAAATTATGAATGATTTCACGGCAATTTATATTGCCGCGAAATGTGTTTTAGGAGGGGCGCCGCGAAATTTTCCGGCCGACGGAAAATTAGATTACAATTCGGCCGAAATTTGATTAACATTTTGGCCAAACTTAAATTAATAGTTCGGCTGAACTGTTAAGTCATTAGAATTAATGGGCCGTTGGCGCAAAAAATAGTTCGGCCGAACTTTTAATCAAATTTCGGCCGAACTAGCGCGTCACCAGTCACGCAGCTTGACATTTCTGCAACTTTGGACTGATTAAACTCCATGAAACATTCTGAATTAACTGTCAGAACCAAGACAAGCATTTTCAGAATTGAATCTACTTTCAGGAAATATAACTTTTATGGAATTTCATAAAAATTTACTAATTTTAATTAATTTTCTAATAAAATGGGTGCAAACAATTTCTGAGGGTCATTGTGATTCAGTGAAATCAAAATTCTGTATCTCCCAAAATACATTGTAAAAAAATTTGAAAAAATTATGGGGCATTACATTGGTCTGTCGTCTCTAATGGGTAGCTTTTATATTTTTAGTTTATAACTTATATGTTAAGAAATTTGTTGCGTCGCGAAACATATCCAAAATATGTAGTTTTTTCATATTGGACCAGTTCAAAAAATTCTAGTAATTATGATATGCATCCATTGGCTTTGTAAATATGATGAAACCGAAGTAGACTCTGTCTGGATTGTTGTAACACATTTTTTTTTCTCAAAAACACAAATTTTCAATGAATACAACATTGCATATTAACATAAATTCTTATGAATCCTTTGATTGTTAAGAAACACACACTCAAATAACCGCTAAGTTGACATATCAAATCTACATAAAAAAAATTCAAAAAATAACTAATAGAAAGCTAACAAAATTTCTGACAACTTTTATTTTTTTCGAAAAATGAAATTCTAAACAGAAAAATTGTTATAGTTTGCAGAAAGTTGAAGAACCGAAAAAAATGAAATTTTTTTTCTCAGAAAAGGGCAAAAAGTGTAACCCAAATTCACATTTTCATCCAAAATTATGAAAATTGGTCATTTCACCATCAAATTCATCTTTTGAAGGAGCATTAATAGTTAAAGGTCTTAAAAAATTTCAGGTTCCAAACTATCATTTCCAAGTAAGTGGTTTTGTGTTTACCATATTTGTCTCTCAGTTGTGCTTGGAAAGCTCATTTCCCTCTCCTAGGGTTTTGAGGACATTTTTCTTGGTTTCATGAATTCCATGGTTAAATAATTTACAAAAATTGTATCCTGATGCTCTTACACCTTCCCCTATTCTTAATATACTTTCATAAACACTTCCCATCACTCCTATCCCTCAAAATCATCAATTTTCCACAAGCCCTGGCCTATTGCTACATTTTGACACTTTTCTAGACTAGGCCTGTGTTTTTCCATTTTGGACCCATTTCCCTCACTCAATCCTTGAAATTCCACTTTCCCCTACTCTCTGACATCTATCCCTATCCCCCAAAATTTCCCCAAGAATTTATACAACCCCTAACCCCTTTATTCCCCTCCCTCTACAAGGTAGTCCTAAATCCCTTGTTTTGCCTACACCAAACCCTAATTTCCTTTCCTAGTGAGCTAGGGTTTGAAATGGAATTAGAGACATCTAAGTAGAGGAGGCATAAGGAAGGTCATTTTAGCAAGTATGAGGCCATTCCAACTCATAAATATCATGTTTCCATCATTTTTCAAGAAGTCATTCTGAGAGACAAATCATTTGCCACACATAGGGCCAATTTTTCTTCAACTATGTTTCTGACCAAACAGAGATGAATTTGACAATTGTGAGAGTTTTTTTTGTCCATCATAGGCCAAGGAAGAAAAACCTCCTTCAGTTTTTACACAGGTGTCATGGTTTTGGGGAAATGTCAAAAATATAGTTGCTACAAGAGGTTTTCTGCATTTCTGGAGTGACCTTGGGAAAATCCATATTTCTCCCTGATGGAATGTCGAAATGAATTTCTTGATAAGTCACAAGACAACTATACAGAGAGAGATATTTACAATGATCTATCTTGAGCTCAATTTGGAGTTGAGAAAGGTCTCCAAAAGGTGCCTACAAGAGCACACTTCATTTTTGCACCCTCATTCTGCACTTTTTGACCAATCTTGGGAGAATTGATGTTTGAGGGGCTATACTTGATCATTTTTAGTGCTTGATAATTCCATTGTGTAGCCCAGAGATATATTTTTCCAACGAGCTATCACGAGACCTATTTGGACTTCGGAAAGGCACTCCAAATTTGATTTGAAGTTGGCGTTGCGCACCTAGCACTAGGAGGGTGCACCTGGCACTGGGTGCATACCTAAACACACAACACCCTTGGCACTGCGATATTTTTTGAGCCACTTTTTGACCAAAAGTCCACCACCATTGGATGCCAAATGACAAATACATCTAAGAAATTCACTTTTCCAGCCTTGATTTTCAAAACTAGCAGGTCAAAATGTCAAAAAACAAGCAAAAAATCATAGTTCTGCCTTATTTTTGGCCTTGGCGTTGCACACTAAGAAGTCTTGGGAGGATCAATTTTTAATAGGGAAAATCAGCTTCATTTTGAAAACTGAAGGCATATCTAGAAATTAGACTTTAAGGGATTTCCAACAATCCATATTGAGCCAGGTTTGGACACCTACAACTTAGTCAAAAGCAACCTACAACATGGAGGGCGCTCCTAGAAAAGAGAGGGCGCGCCGGGCACAAAAATGGCGCACTTGACCAATTGCTGATATTTTTGAATTTTCACTGCAAATTTGACTTTTATCTTTGAAAATGATGATTTCACCTATGTAATTGAGGATGGTAAATGTAATTGTGATGTGGATAAGTTACCTAGGCGTAGATTCATGATGTAAAAGTTATCATTAAGTCAAATGAATCGGTTTCAATGGAATTAGGGAGGAGTCACTTAGAGGTCCCTATACTCCAGCTATCAGTTCAGATTTTTTGGATCTCTTCCTCAACTTAGGGATTCGACCCCTGAGGATGAGATAATGTTGTTTTGATGTCTATATCTTCCCTTTATTCACTCTTAGCAAGGGTTGGAATTAGTTGGATGTTGTTGTATTGATCAAGGACTATAGTGTAATCAGTTTGGGCTGAAATTAATGAAGAGTTGTAGCTATTTCTTTGGGATACCTGTGGTATGAATGTTTGCCATTTTTTTTTCTCCTGTTTCATTTGTATGAATGTTTTGTAAGCTCATAAACCATTTCATGTCTATTATATGATGATTTTAAAGTTGATATGCAAAATACATGTTCTTTCATGCTCTGTTTTGGGAAAGTCTTCATAATTTGTCCATTTTGTTCAGTTTAGGAAGAATACATCTCTTATGCTCTTCCTAGCTCCTCATCAGTCTAAAACCATCTCAAAAAATCACCTTAAAGTGCTAATATTTCTACCTACCTTGCCCCATTGAATGGACTACAATTCCCATCTTAGTTGCTCTGACCTAGCCTCTTTGACCTAATCGTCATCCAACATACCCAATAAAAACAAAACAAACCCTTTTGCATTTCATAGCTAGTCTAAAACCTTTTCATCCAGCCCTCTTGGCTGTGATTTTTGTGGAGAGATCCCTCTCCGACTTGGTAGGGCTAGATACCAAGTTAAAAGGTTGGTCTATGGTTACCTCTGTTGGGATTTCTTCTTCAGCCTTAGAGATCTGGCAGAGTGATAACAAATCTCATTCCTAATAAATCCTAGCTGAGAACTACTCCCACATCTACAAAATTTAGCTAGATATACATTGCGGATACCCCTAGACTAGGATGTTTATGGTCTAAAATGTGGAGCAAGGCCACCAAGGTGATAATGGATGGGTTGTGCGTTGGCCACCAACATTAGGGTTACCAACTTAGTTGTGTTGACCACCCAAGTAAGTGTAGTGACTAGTCTGTAATGAGATTTCATAAAGTGAACATAAGGATGGGGCCAGATAAGTATAGTGACTAGTCTACAATGAGATTTCATAAATTGAACATAAGGTTGGTCTTCATGGGTGAATTTCACGATTATGGAAAACCTTTTAGTATAAGTACTAGCACCATGCATGCAACCAATTTGAACTTGGTAGGGTGGCCCACTTGAAAATACATATCCGACCCTTCTAATACAATGTTAAACCTATTAATGGTGAGGTTTATAATTAAAAATTTACTGTAGGTGACTAATCCCTTGTATGGAGTGACTGCCACTGGTTAATGCTAGTTATATTTTCATCCTACCAGGTAGTAGGAATTCATAAGGGACTACTATTTATAGTTCCTTATCATGACCTTGAACTAGAGTAGTTAAGATGGCTTGCAGGTTATATGAAGGTTGATCACAATTAGCTTACCAAATTTTTTTGTCTATGTATTAGGCCATCACCATAATGAACTTTAGAGGTCATCCTGTTGGGCATTGTGTTAAGTCCTTATATTACTAGTATAGTCCCTTATTTTTTTTAGTGTAACCCCCTTATTGTTATTGTTGTACCACTATAACCCCCATATTGTTATTATTGTGCCCTTAAATTATTATTGTTAGGTCGACTAGGATTACATTATGGCCCCATGGACTCCTATATATAGAAAGGAGGTTTTTTCATTTGTATCATCCAAGAATTGTTCATTCATGTAATGTATTGGAGGTTTCCCCCTCAAAGTGGCTTATTTCTAAGGCGTTTATATATTTTTTCTTCTATTTTTGGAGCTGGTTTCACAACATTTGGTATTAGAGCTTTGGATTCTAGGGTTTCGCTGCTCCAAACAGGTCATCTTGGAATTTTCGCTATAACATTTTTTTTACGAAGGTTCAGAAGCTGAAATTTTTAGAATACAAATCAAAAATCCTGAGGAACATCGTCGCAAAATTTTAGAGCTTGGTTCACAATATTTTCAGAGATATGATATGTGGAAGTTAGGTATTTTTGCAGGCTCCTGAATTTAACCTAAACAAGTCATTGCGGAATTTTCACTATAATTTTTTTTTTATGACGTTTTAGAAGCTGAAATATTCACATAGAAAATCCGAAATCCTGAGGAACATTGTCACAAAATTTGAGATCTTGGTTCGCAATGTTTTCAGAGATATGGTCTGTGAAAGTTAGGTCTTTTGCAGGTTCCCGAATTTCATCTCAAAGAGGTAATCGTGGGAAAATCTTCATAACTCTTCCTCTCAGCATCAGATTGGAATTCTGTAAAAAATAGAAACAAGTAAATGGATTTTTGTTTCCTGTCTATCAATTTCAAGGCCAAAAAATGAAACAGTGACATGTGGCAAGTCATACAAGTTTTCTCTACTGAACCAATCCATAATTAGGTCATTGCAGGAGATTGGGCATAACTTTGTCTTCAAGAATCAAAATTAGGTTAGACCTATGGAATTCGAAAGATAATTCAGAGGGCTACCTTAGTGCTAAATTTCAACTATTTAGGATCTGTAAGCACATAGATAAGTTAGTTTTAATATTGAGCTTCTCAAAAGCAAGAAAAATGTGTGTATTTGATTTTTAAAATTGCATAACGTTTGTTTGAAAAAACAGTTTGAAGTGATTCCAAGGACATATTTTAGACTTTTTATCAGTATTGGGTTCTATAATGCCTCCAAAAAATAATTCCATATCCATTAAGCCCTCAAAAAGCTATACTATGACACATGAAGAGGAAGAATTTCAATATGAGATATAAAAATTACGGTACCAAGTGTAACAAATTTCGATCTTACGAAGAACAACCGAAGATGACATAGATGGTTTAAAAGCAGAAATGGAGGCTAAGTTGGATGGTTTGAAGGATCAAATAATAGCTAATATGGATGATAAATTAGTGGAAGATCATATCGAGCATCAACAACAAGTTCTCCAACTCTTAAAGGATAACCTAACTTTGGTGCAGAATCTAATGAAACAATAGAAAGATCAACATCACATTGAAAGAAGTTCTGAAGCAGTCACAGAAGCAAGAACTCAAAAATTAAAATCAATTTAAGAGTATCTCAGCAAGTGGAAGAACCTTCTTGTAGAAGATTCCACATGGGAGGATGATAATTTTATACAGAAGCATCAAGAAATAATCAAGCGTTGAGGACAACACTTGTTTGAAGGAGAGGGGCATGTTAAGTCCTTATATTACTAGTATAGTCCCTTATTGTTGTTAGTGTAACCCCCTTATTGTTATTGTTGTACCCTTGTAACCCCCATATTTTTATTATTGTGCCTTTAAATTATTATTGTTAGGTCGGCTAGGATTACATTGTGGCCCCACTAGGATTACATTGTGGCTCCATGGAATCCTATATATAGAAAGGAGGTTTTGTAATTTTTATCATCCAAGAATTGTTCATTCATGTAATGTATTGGAGGTTGCCCCCTCTAAGTGGCTTATTTCTAAGGTGTTGATATCTCTTTTCTTCTATTTTTGGAGCTGGTTTCACAACACATTGTCATGCATATGATATTCAATGCAAGCTTCTAGACAAGTAACTGCACTCTTGATGTAGGTATGTATCTATATGAGTTCATGTAATGGTCCAGTGACAAGACAAAAAGTATGGTATGTTATTGAAGCATACCCTAATCAATACTATTCATCCCACCCTAAGGAATTTCATAGTGATCCCACCACTTTGTTAAATAATCCTATAGAATTTTAAGTTTCAGCCTTACAACAATAATATTTTTCTCTTAAAAACATTTAAATGGCTAGATACTAGATACAACAGTGAAATCTGACCGTTGTACCTAAAACAGTTCTCTGTTGACACACTTGTGCACTATGTAAAAGGAATCCTTCAAATGTTCAAGGCTAGTGTCAGTTTCCTTGATGTTTTTGAATATCAATTGATGAAGTCTACAGGTCTTCTCTTTCACTCTTTTGCATGATAACTTTCAAATTTCTCCTCTAAAACTCTAGATAGCATATTATAGTAAATTAACACCTTTTGATGCTAAATTATGAGCTTAATTTTGGAAACAATCTCGCTGCATTTTTGGAAGGATCTGTGCCTTTTTTTCTCTCAGAATTGTATGAGTTAATCACTAGTGAATAAACATATCGAGGGTTGTTACCTTTTATCACATGCACATAATGAAAATATGTAGCTAACTTTGACCTACTGTACAATAGAAATCCCTATAATTTTCATGCTATTGCATAGAACCCCATTAAAAGTGTGCAGTGGTTAATTTCCTTGATTGTCACTAATATTAATTTTTCCTCCCTAAGGATGTGATCCTCTTAAGGAGTGTACATCTACAGGAGGATAGAAAATATCATAACCTTTAACCTCCTTACATGGAAAGGAACATGCTTCAATATTTAGAGACACCTGTTGATATTTCTCATTTTGCTGCCGCTTCACGCTCTTGGAGGTAATTTGGTATGTTGCATCAATGTTTGAAACTTATTAGCAATGGTGAAGGAGATTGATCCAATTCTAATTTTATTTCTTGATGATGGATTCTAAAGTCTGATGTCATACATGGAATAACATTGTGTGCAAGATATGGCACTCTTAACTGCTAATTCTGCTTTTTCAGAAAACAAACTGTTGATTCAAAATGATAAAACTATCAGATGACTTGAATCCCAAGTCTAGATCACTTGACTGAATTGTTTATCACAATGATTGAGCTTTTTAGATCCTTGAAACATATAACGCTATACTAGTAGAAATATGTCTACCTATCTATTATCTATATATTTTCTATTGGAAATATATATATAATTTTTTTTTTCTTTAATTCTTCCTTTCAAATAGTTATTCTTTGGTTTTCTTGATGGACCATATTTGTTATAGATCATTACATTGCTCCCACTTATAAGGTTAAAATTAATCAACCTTTATCAACACTCAATACTATGCTTGGGTGTATGTGTGAGGAATTTTGATATGCGGTTTATTCTCAATTGATTGAAAAGGGGAAACACTACTCTAAAAGATAAACATTTGAATAACTTGCAAACCAAAGATGGCACATGTACCATGGGAAACATATAAACTTAATTGGTTAGTTATATGTCATGAAATAATTGCTATTATCAAGCAGCCTTCAACTAGATTCCCCCATAGACATAATTCGTAGTAGAAATTCCACCCAGATTTACAATAATGATTAATAACAACCATTCTATCACTGGAAACATTTCTTTAATGGAGTTCACATATCAAAAAATTTATTGGAATCAATTGATATAAATAAGAACAGATAAATAAACAAAAAAGAGTACAAGTACCTAACTCTTATTGTGAATATTTCCATTTTGCAGAGGAGTGATTCATCCCTAAACACATGAATATGCCATTTAATCCACCCTCAAGCTGGGATGTGAGGCCACAAGGTCGAATAATGCCTATTGGATGTGTCTTTCAACAATCCCTGATCCAAAATGGATCTAATAATAAATACAAATGTTTTATAAAAGTTCAGTACATGCAAGTTGTTGGAAAATAATTGAGGGTTAGATTCCATTCCCAAGATAGTACATTGGGAATCAAATTTGTACAGTAAACACCTCACCACCTCACTTTATGAGGGTGATAAGGAGGGGGTGTGTTACATAGGGGTGGCCTCTTGTAGAAAGAAAGAGTGCGATAAAGCCCGAAATTGGGTGGAAAATTGGTTTTCCTTAATCAATTGGCTAGTTTGCAATATTCAAACAAATATTTCTTTCATAAAATTTCTAAAAATTCTTCATATACTCTAATTATAAAATATGCATTGACGTGAAGGAACAATAAATGTTTCAATCTCTATTTTTTAGGTTCTTTGTATTTCCTATTAGTTACAAATATTAGCCTATGTTTACTATATTTCCTTCAAGAACTATGGTTTGGTGAGAATTAGGTGATTGATTAAGATCAAGAGTTTACCAATTTCCTTGTGAATATGCTAGCATCTTGTTTAAACCATACTATGTTACACTTGTAATATCAAACATGAGGAGGATTGAATGCTTCACATTGATTCTTTTGTGTGCAATCCAAGGTATTAATCTTTGAAAGCCTATGAAAATTATACTGAACCCATAATGAGTTCACTCTAATCTTGTAGACTCTTTAAATGTTTCCATAATACTAGCAATATGAAAAATTAGTAGTGAAGCATAGCACATAATGGAATTTCTAGGATCCAGAGGCCAATAAGTCCATCATGGCTATTTTTCTAGCATTTCCTCACAAGTATGGCAGTTTCATTGGTCCAGGGAATGTGTTAAACATCAAATACCATGTCATATATGTAAAAAAATTCAATGTTGTTGATAAAGAAACCTTTGACTCATATTGTCAACGATTTTTTTGGCTATTGTTAACTTTATAATGATTATGGACTTGTGATTCATGGAAAATAAACATTAAAAGAGAAATTAAACTTAACTTTTCAAGACCTTACCTACTCATATTTATGATGAATTTGACTATCTCTTGAGAATATTATTGTTTCACGAGACTAATACTATCTTCTGGTCATTCAAATTGTGCATCATGTAACCATGGAATCTGGGTGTACAGTAGAGGAGAATATTACAGATTCATGCCTAATGTTCAGTACTATTTATTGCTGCAATTTTACAAACTAGGCATATTAATGAGGCTTACCATAATTTTGTTCCTGGTGTAATTCTACACATTATGTTGAGAGATTGTACATAATTGGGGCATATTAATTATGACTTTGTCCTAATGTAGCCATGTACATACTCTGTTGACATATGTGGTTCCGTTCTTGGACCTGATTGTTATCACTGCAAAATTATATCATTTAAATTTTATATGCCCTCTCTAACAACAACAATAAAAACGAGTCATTGTATGCCATCTTTGTAGGGCCTTTGCTCTATTTGTTGGCTAATATAGTTTGACTGCTAGTAGGATGAGATTAAGCAAAATGCTTTACAACCTAGAATCTGTGTATCGATGGCTCACTCAGATGAATTGGTTAGCTGTAGAATAACATTACTACCACACCCATAGATCATACCAAACTCAAAGGTTGCTTGCAATATGTTGCTCATCACTTTTACAGGGTTTGCAAACAAATTTCAAGGTTTGTTAATTTGAGATTTCCCCATGTCCTTACAACCTCCAGAAGTAAAAAATTGGAAACTTAGATATATGAAGAGTCAACATTTGGGCTTCCTACTATCTACTATATACCATGTAAAGAGTAAGAGCCTTAACCTACAAGCTTTCATATTTATAGTTACTAATCTCTGGTGTTGTAGCTTCTGTGGCCCTTGTGACACCGTTCCTTCCAAATTTTAAATTATCCTACCCTTGCGACCAACTCTCAAAATTTCTCTCCTCAGGTATGGAATCCCACACTATCATCCTCTTTTTATCCCCAATTCTTCCTTACTGCCTCTGGTTACTTAGGGCTTGGTTAATTGAGCTTCCATCCCCTTCCATTTGTCCTCCTTGGGTCTATCCCACTCGCCATTTGCCTATGCTTCCTCTAGAATTTCCCAGGTGTGAAAAAAATCTTTCAAATTCATAGAGGTGAAATGAATACTAATAATTGGCCAGTGGTAGGATGGAAAAGAAAGATCTGAATTTTTTTTGAGGGAATAGAAAATGCAGATAGGAAAGGTTGAAATGTTGCATTTACTCCAATGTACCTCATGATTAACCTCCAAATTCGACCTAGCCACCAAAACAAGGGCCTCTAGGAAACATTTGATATGTAAAAGAGCTAGAAAAACATATATATTCCAACTATTATGTTGCAGGTATAATAATGGATTGATCGCTGGAATGAATACTGATAGTTGGCCAGTGGCGGGATGGAAAAGAAAGATCTGAAAAAATTCTAGGGAATAGAAAATGTTGATAGGAAAGGTTGAAATGTTGCATTTACTAAAATTAACCTTGTTATTGACCTCTAAATTCGACATGGCCACCAAAACAAGGGCCTCTGGGCAGCATTTGCCATGTAAAAGCACTTGAAAGAGATATAAATTCCAACTATTATGGTGCAGACAGAATAATGAATTGATCATTGGTATAACCGACTGGTTTTTAATGGAATTATTTACCCAATCGTAACCTTCATGTTTAATCATAACCTTCATGTTGTCGGTGTGAAGTTCTAAACATCGATTTGCCTCGCCTCAGGTGTCCACCATGAATATCTAATAGTTAGAGAATGAAACCATTGTATATGTAAAATTTAAAAATATATTGATGATAAATTAAAGAAATTATAAGGGTAAAGTTATATAATTATAAAGAAGGTTCATTAATCTAATTTTAATAAAATAATCATATTTTATATATAATAATAATAATACATATATTTTTAATTTTAAAAAATATAAAGCATAATCAATAAAAGATTATATAATAATAAGATAAGATTATTAGAAATATATTGATGATAAATTAAAGAAATTAGAAGGGTAAAGTTATATAATTATAAAGAAGGTTGATTTATCTAATTTTAATAAAACAATTTAATATTAATAATATATATATATATATATATATATATTTATTATTATTTTAATTTTAAAAATAAAAAGTATAATTAATAAAAGATTATATAAGAATGAGATAATGGGACAATATTATTAGAGTTGGTTAATTAAAATATATTGATGATTAATTAAAGAAATGATAAAAATAAAGTTATATAATTCTAAAAATGTTTATTAATGTAATTTTAAGAATATATATATATATATATCTTAATTTTGAGAAATATAAAGTATAATTAATAAATATTATGGAGTTGTCTATATATCTAACAAAATAGTTTGGACGATAGTTCGGAATTTGATAATTTTTTTCTTCAAAAAATTTGGGTTGTTGGCGTCTTTAAATCATTTTTTTTTATGATAGAAATAGGTTCAACACCATCAAAAATCCCCAATGTACCCAAAATCCCCACTGCACCCAAAATTCTGAAGTTTGACACCTTTAACCTCTGCTTGAATTTTTCATAATCTTGCCGGAATTTCTGGGTTTTTTAGACTACACGAAAGATAATGAGATAAGATTATTGGAGTTGGTTAATTTATCATTGATGGTTTATTGTTAATGTTTAGTATTTTTTAGATAGTTTAAAAATTTAAAATTGATAAAAATTAGTCAATTTAATAATAATAATAATATATATATATATATATATATATATATATATATATATATATATATATATATATATATATATATATATATATATATATGTTAATCAATGGTAGATACTAATAACCTTCAACTATATCAAACCACATTAATATTTTTAATGCGGTTTTATAAATTATTTGATAAATTTTTACAAAATTTAATGAAAATTGTAACTGATTTATAAATTAATACATAAATAATATATTTTATTTTATTTTTTATATTATATTATTTGGTTTTTATATAGTCTATTAATTAAATGCTATTATATCATTTAATTGTATAATTTAAATAATATAAATTTTAATTAATAATATATTATACAATTAAGAATTTATGTATTTATATTTATAATAAATTTTAAGTTATTTAAGTACAAAAGACAAATGCATGAATTTATATTTATAATATATTTTAAGTTATTTAAGTACAAATTACAAATGCATTAGTTGTTTAATGATAATGATTTTTTCTTGAAAAAATCATTCTTATTTATAGTCACATTGATACATTTTTTTTATTAATTTTATTTTGGTACAACTTTTCAATTGAATTTAACCATGGGTACATGGATTGTGGTGCAAAAAGTGAATTGCAAATTCATAAATATTATTTTATTGGTTTAACTGTTATTTTATTATTTCCTTAGGAGGTCAATTTTAGACCTCAAAATTCCCCTAATGAATTGTAGGCATGACTTTTGCTCACTTGGTGAAATAGTCAACAACCACAATAATGTATTTGTGGTTGCATGACGACGTAGGGTTGCAAGTCATAAAGTCAATTCCCCATTTACAAAAGGGGCTTGCTACAATGAACGGGTGCAGAGGAGGAGGAGGTGCTCTTGCCTTGTGGGCGAAGCGTTGGCATCACTTGCACCTTTTGACTGTTTGAATGCAATCATGGAATAAGGTGGGCCAAAAATAACCAACCCGCAAGACTTTTTGGGCAGTGGCCATCCCTAAGAGGTGGTCGCCACAAGCCCCGCTATGGCAGTCATTTAGGGCTTGCTAAGCTTGGTCGTGCGTGAGGCATCGATGTAAAATAGTGTCAACACCTCTTCGATAAAGGACATCCCCCATGAGAAGGTACTAGGGGAGCTTGATGGCATATGCGCCTTCGGTCATCACGGGGGAGCTGTGGTTTGAACTTTTGGTTTTTTAAGAATACAAAGATGTCACCGTACCAAGGGTCCTTAGTCATCACTAAGAATAGATGTTCATCTGGTAGCGAGCCGTTAGCTAGGGATCCTTAGGTTAGACTTGGAAGGTCAGTGATGAACTCAGCTAGGACTAATGCTTTTTTTCTCTTAGGGGAGTTGAACTGCAGGTCGAATTCCTGTAGTATGACTACCCATCGAGCGTACTTATGATTCTTCATACGGTGGGTTAATAGATATCACATGGGGTTGATAGTTGCTTTGAATATTGTAGTCCTTAGGATGATGTAATGCTGAAGTTTTTGTACTGCGTGTACCATGGCTAGGGTAGTTTTTTCTTTTGGTTCATATCTTAAAACAAGGCCATATAGGTTATTACTGACGTAATATATCATGTGCTCCTTAGTATATGGTATTTCTTGGACTAACACCCCATCTATGGCAGTGTCCTATGCCGATAGATATAAGGTGTAATCTTTGTCTTATTTCGGTGGGTTGATCAAGGGGGATGAAGACAATATGTCTTTCAATGCCTCAAACAAATTTTGAGCCCAATAATCCCATTTTAACGAAATTTCTTGACGAAGTAGGCATAGGAAACCTTGCACACAAGTGGCATAATCAGGGAAAAATCATCATAATAAGTTGGATTTCCCCTGTAGGCTTTGAAGTTGCTTGAGAGTTTTAGTCGGTGGTACTTCTTTTATTTCCTGGACCTTGAGGGGGTCAACTCTGATCCCTTGTTGGGATATGATGAATCCTAACAGCCTTCCTGCATTAACACAAAAGACACACTTGAGGGGGTTCAAGCGTAGGTTGTAATGTCAGCACCGTTGGAATACCAACAGTAAGTCCTCCAGATGGTCACCTCTTACCTTGGATCGTACGGTGAGGTCATCCAAGTAAGCTAAGATGAGGTGAGCCAGATCGTGGAATATATAATTCATGGCCCACTGGAAGGTGGCTCTAGCGTTTTTAACCGAAAGGCATAACTTGATATGAGAACGTGCCCTAGGGGGAAGTGAATGCCAGCTTGTACTGATCCGTATGTTGGATTCGAATTTTATTGTAACCTGAGAATCCGTCCATGAAGGACAAGGCCTTGTGACTGATGCAAGCATCAATGACTTGGTCGATGAAAGGGGTAGGGTAGTTGTCCTTGGTACAAGATTTATTTATATCTTGAAAATCAGTCCAGACTCTGATGGTGCCCTATTTTTTAATGATAGGTACATGGTTGGAAACCCAAGATGTGTAAGCAATTGGGTAGATGAATCCAACTTTGTGAAGCTTGTCAATCTCTTGTTTGATTTCTTCTGATTTGGATGGGTGTAATTGACACTGCTCTTGGTGGACTGGTGATACATTAGGCCAGGTGTCAATGTGGTGTTCTACGATGGTGGGGCTTAATCCTGGCATTTCCGAATAATCCCATGTGAAGATATCCCTGTACTCTTGTAATAAGTTTGTATAAGTGACTACTTCGTCTGGGGAGCATGCTGCCCCCAGTGAGATTTCTTCAGTATTGCTTGGTTTTCTTGAGATATTCACTTTAATGGTTGGCGAAATATTCGACATATTCCCTTCTTCAAACACATCGGGCGATGGGATAGGGTTTTTCAACCAATATACCTTCCCATATGGAAGGAAGTATTTGGATTTAATGGTGTATATATCCTATATTTTTGGGCTGCTAGGTGCAAATGTTTTTTTTGGAAAAAAAAAACGAGCGGTGATGCATTGAGTCCCACGAAAAATCTGGTTCTATCATGGTCTCTAAAATATCTTCATCAGAGTGAAACAAGATGTATAAGGGGGAATTGGTGAGGCCATGAGGAATTGGTTTGGGGCTAACAGTGTTGGTCGACAGACTTGAATATGATTTTGTGGTTGATGACGTGGAACCAAACGAGGTTGACAAGGTGTGGACGGGTTGGGTTTGCATCGTCGAAGGTACTACTACCATTGTGGTAGTTGCAACGGTCCCGACACTAAGAAAATATGAGCAGAAAACACGAGTCATGGATCCCATGCATGATGAGATCAATCATATATGGTGTCGTGTGTCGTTAGCGTTATATGGTGGAATAATTTCCGTTATTGTTGTTTTTTTGAGAGAAAATTCGTGCTCTTTTGGTGGTGTGATAGGGATACGCACACCTTCTTTTACTTGGAAGTTGCATTGAATGCAGAGGTGCCTAAATTTTTTCATCATGGGGAACATCTCTGTTTCATGGTTATGCCTTGTGCAAATGGTGCATGGAGTAAAGGTACCTAACGAGTAGATGGTGTGAGAACCAACACTACTCTCTACACTAGATGTGGATGCTCGAAGATGGTTGGGACTTGGTGCATTTTTGCGCTTCTTCCACCTCCGAGTCTTCGGTCTTGGGTGGTGTGGCTCCTTTGGGGAGTCTAGGCTCAATGTTTCTCTTGCCACTTGTAACCTTGGGAGGTATTCACAATTCACATTGTGGTGAAATTGTGAGAAAATCATGCAATAGCCGCGTGTGATATTCTCTGTATTAGAGAGATGGATATGCAGTATGGTTTGTTGAAAAGTCAACAAGAAATGTGTGTCTAATTTAATTTTCCCTTAATTAAATTGGACAATAAAATTTAATCTTATCTCATAATCACTTGTAATAGTTAACTGACTGTGATAAACTTAGTTAGATCATGAATTTCGTGTTGAGGGTGGTTGGTGAGGCATGCAAAGTGATTCTATGTGTTTGAGAATTCGAGTTGCAGTTAGTGCATTACTTTAATGCATGAGAAATCAGTTAAATTAATTAATTGAGTTAAAATCAGTTGAACTAGATGTAACTGTTTGTTGCACTAGTGAGATATCAAGTGAATTAAATCATATTTAATTCACATGCAGTGATCTATCATGCAACTGATGATTTACTGTTAATAGCTGCATGCATGTCAGTTCCAGTGGAAACCTAGTTGAGACAAAGGTTAAAGGAATTTTAACTATTGGTTGTATTATTAGTAGGTTGCCCGCATGCAATAAAACAACCATATAGGATTTCCCATGAGCATTGCGTAGTTTTGGAAGGCTGAATTTCCTAAAGAATAGGGATTGCATTCCACTTGAATTGCACAAGCAAGGTAGGTTGAGTAGAGGCTGAAAATTGGCTAAGTGTTGGTCTATTTTGTTTGGATCAGTGCGAGACAATTGTGAGAGTGTAGGAGACTCTTGTCAGAAGAGTGCATTGTAATTGTTTCATGATTCCTTGGTGAATATACAATAGAAGATAGAGGGGTATTGAGCAGTAAGCTTTCCTCGAGAAAATATCTATGTTGTGGTTTGATTTTCTTCTTTCTTTACTTGTTGTGATTAGCGATCGTGTTTATTTTCCGCAATTGATTTGTAGAAGGATTCAATATCTTGATTTAGCATATCGCATGATAAGATTGAATCCATTGATATACATATTGTTTTTATAATTTCTACATGGTATCAGAGAGTAGGAAATCACTATAGTGGAGAAGAAATTGAGTTTGTGACTGAATAGCATTCGAATTTGCAAAAGTATTCTTTGGTGTAACAGGCGGATCATGATCAATATGTCTTTCAACAGCTTGAGATTGGACTATGCACTAAAGGGAAGTTCCAATTATTTTGCGTGGAAAGACATAATGAAGGCAGTTCTGGAGGACAACAGGTTGAAATAATCCATTGATAATGAAATTTCTAAACCCGCAGCAGCAGAAGCCACTCTTCTTGATGCTTGGAAAAATAAGGTTCCAAAGGTGAGGAGGATCTTACTGGAGGGAGTACGAGACCACATTGTCTCAAGTCTCCATGGAAAAGCGACTCCATATGCAATGTGGAAGGCTTTGATAGATCTGTTTCAAAGTGGCAGTGACCATAACAAATTGGAAATGAAAGACAAGCTCAGGAAAATCAAAATCGAGAAAGGCGACATTATTTCGAAATATTTAACCAATTTTTTCCAATGTCGAGATGAGCTTGGGAGCGTCGAAATTACAGTCGCGGATGATGATTTGGTGAGCCTAGCTCTTCTAGGCCTTCCCAAGAATTCACATATTTATCAGGAGTCTTTCAATGGGAGGGATAAGCTGCCATATTGGGAAAGAGTTTGGTCAGATTTGGTGCAAGAAGAATTCACGCGGAATACCAGGGATGGATCCTCATCTAAGACAGATGATGAGGAAAATTGCACCTTGGCTGGTAAGGCAAATAAGGGGAAAGGAAAGAAATCCTATTCCAAATCCGAGACAGACAAAGAAGGCAAGAAGCGCAACATGTCTAGAGTGAAGTGTTTTCACTGTCACGAGCATGGACATTATGCCACTAATTTTACACAAAAGAAGAAGAACAATAAGGCTTCAGGATCTGTAGCCGGTGAGGCTTTGGCCTCGCAATTTGAGTTGGAATTCTCGTTCATCGCATGCATGGTGTCAAGTGCGATGGGATCAATGTGGTACTTGAATAGTGGTGCATCTTTCGACACGATGGGAGACAAAGAAATTTTCAGTAGCTTGGAGGAGAAGGACCTCCAGATCATTAGGGGAATTTTGGGGTCTAAAATGGGCCTCCTAAGAAAAATGCACAAAAAAAATAAAATTTATAAGAACCAATAGGATTCAAGATGATGATGTCAACCATGGGGGATGATTCACCATTTTTGGAGTAAAAAAGTAAAAATAATAAAAATTAATAAAATAATAAACTACCTTTTCAACTCGTATTTTCAACTTATCTCTCTAATTTTTTACTCAAATTTTGAGAAGGAGTACTCATTGGATGCAAAATTTAATTCCTCATCCAAGGAGTACCCATGTTTCATAATTTCGATGAACCATGCTACACGAAAAATGAGAAATACATGAAAACACGTGTTTACAATCAAGTTTTTCATGTAGCAGTGTCCATCGGAAGTATGCAACATGGGTACTCCTTGGATGGGAAATCAAATTATGCATCCAACGAGTGTTTCCGCTCAAAAATTGAGTAAACCCATAGGGAGATAAGTTGAAAATACGAGTTGAAAAAATAATTTTCCCTTTTTTCCCTCTAAAATTTGATGAGGTAATCAAATCTTATTTTAATATTTCCATTATTATTTTATAATTTCCTTAGGAGGCCCATTTTAGACCTCAAAATTACCCTAATGGCATATCGAAATGGGTGGTGACGGGAGGTACAATGCTACCGGGATTGGTACAGCTACCTTCCTGAGATAGTCAGGTAAACCTTTCTTATTAAAAGATGTAATGCATGTACCAGGCTTGAAAAATAATTTAGTTTCAGTTGCAATGTTGGAGGATAGAGGTTATGATGTGGTTTTTAGTGAAGTGAAAGCTTTCCTTCGACACAAAGCCACAGGACAAGCCAAGAATATTGGGATTCGTGTGAAGAATCTCTAAAAACTTGATGTAGATGGCTGCGCAACATTGACGGGTGAGGCAGACAAAGTGGTGAGCTAGGATGAGGGTGAGTTATGGAATAGGAGATTGGGACATCTACACCATGATTCCTTGAAGGTCATGCTGTAGATTTCTACGGGGCTTCCAAAGGGTACTCTTGCGTAGATAGACACATGCAAGGGATGTACCATGGGGAAGTATGCAAAGGCCACTTTTCACGAGAAGGAGAACCGAGAAGCGGAAATACTTGAGAGAGTTCACTCATAATTGTGTGGACCATTCTCTACAGCTTCGAAAAAAAAGCACAGGTATTATGTGATCTTTGTTGATGATTTTTCTAGAAAGTGTTGGATCTACTTCATGTAGAAGAAAGTTCTGATGTTCTCAAAATTTTGGGAGTTCAAAGTACTGGTGGAGAAAGATACATGGAAGCATGTGAAGGCTCTTATGAGTGAAAATGGTGGTGAGTACATCTCCAATGAATTCAAGAACTTTTGTAGCAAAGAAGAAATTCAGGGAGATTTGATTGTGCCTCATAACCCATAACAGAATGGGATCGCAGAAATAAAGAATAGAACAATTGTGGGTGCGGCACAAGCAATGTTGCATGATCATGGCTTACCATTTCATCTGTGGGCGGAGGCATGCAACACAACAATATTTGTGTAAAAACGTAGTCCTCATCGAATACTTGGCATAAGTACACCAGAGGAGCCTTTTTCTAGTAAGAAACCCGATGTTTCATATTTTTAAATTTTTGGCTTATTTGTCTATTTCCATGTGACCAAAGATTCTAAGAAGAAGATCGAACCAATAAATGAGATTGAGATATTTTTGGGGTACACTGATACTCCCCAAAACTATTGGGTGTATTTTTCAAATAGTAGGATGACTGTTGTGAGATGGGATATAAAATTTGATGAGGAGAAAGCCATGCGACTGTCCCTTGAGAGGGAGCTTGATTTTCATGCAGAGGAGGAACTCTTGGTTCCAAATAATGAACTTCAAGATGTGGAGCAGCCACATGCGGAGGATAATGGAGTGGCAAAAAACACTCATGTAGAGCCAACCACCAAACACGGTAGAAGGCACGCCACATAAGCTGATTGACTGAGACTTCACTGTGTAGACATGGGCAGTCTCCAGACATGTTTATTGGATACATGGCTCTTATGAGCAAGTGTATTGTGACAAAACCATCCTCCTTTGAGGAAGGAGTGCAAAAACCAATTTGGGTTGACACCATGGTTGAGGAGTATGAATCCATCGTTAAGAACAGTTCATGGGGAGTTTTCCCAAAACCAGTCAGAAAATCAGTGGTAGGATCTAGATGGATCTGTAAGGTGAAGCAAGCGGAAGATGGGAGTGTGGAGAAGTATAAGGCTAGATTTTTAGCCTAGGGATTCTCAAAAGTTGAGGGGATTGACTATGAGGATAATTTCGCACTAGTTGCGAGGTACTCACCGATTAGATCTATCCTTCCACTCTTAGTGCAGATGGAGTGGCAGATACATTAGATGGATGTGAAAACTGTGTTTCTCAATGGATTTATTGAGTAAGAAGTGTACATAGAGCAGCTAGAAGGTTTTGAGACCTTTGACAGTGAGTCACATGTGTGCAGACTCAAGAGAGCACTGTATGGGCTGAAGCAAGAACCTTGTGCTTGGTACACCAAGATTGATAGCTATTTCACCGGGTTGGGCTTCACGAAGAGTGAAGCGGATGCGAACCTATACCATATTGTGGTTGATGGTAAGCTCTTGATTATCATACTTTATGTTGATGATATAATTTTTTCAGGTGATGAGCAACTCATAATTTCTTGCAAAGAGGATCTTGCAAGAGAGTTTGAGATGAAGGACATGGGACTCCTTCACTATTTCCTTGGTTTGGAAACATGGAAGTGGAATGGTGGGCTATTTGTTTCTCAAGGAAAGTATTCCAAAGAGATTCTGAGTAAGTTTCACATGGAGGGTTATAAACCCATGAATACTCCTCTTCGAGGGAACTGGAGGAAGGAGGATGCTACTTCAGGTGAAGTAGTGGACAATACTGTTTATAGGCAACTTGTGGGTTCATTGATGTACTTGGTGAACACCAGACCAGACATTTTCTACGTAGTTAACCAGCTGAGTTAAGCTATGGTTAAGCCGACCAAGCTCTTTTGGAAGGCGGGGAAGCATGTCTTGAGATATATTAGGGGCACTACAAAGTATGGATTATGGTACATACAGACAGAGAGAGTGAAGCTTCAAGGATTCACCAATGTAGATTGGGCACGCAGTCCATCAGACAGAAAGAGCACATTAGGAGGGATCTTCAGCATAGGATCGACAACAACTTCTTGGTAAAACAGGAAGCAGAGATCAATGACACTCAGTTCAGCCGAGGTAGAGTACATGGCAGCCAGTTAGGTTGCATGTGAGGCCATATGGATGAGGAATATTTTGGTTGGTTTGTTTGGTCATCAGATGGATCCGACGGTGATAAATTGTGATAAAAAGAGTTGCATTAAACTCTCGGTTAATCCGGTATTCCATAATAGGTCCAAGCATATAGAAATTCGTCACCACCATCTTAGGGATTGTGTTTAGAGGTGCATTATATTACTTTAGTACATTACCACAGAATATTAGGATGCAGATATTCTGATGAAGGAACTCGCCAGGAGAAAATTTGAATACCATAGAGGCAAGATCAGGGTAGCCGATAATCCCTTTCTTCTTGAGAGGGAGTGTTGAAAAGTCAACAAGAAATGTGTGTCTAATTTAATTTTCCCTTAATTAAATTGGACAATAAAATGTAATCTTATCTCATTTTCACTTGTAATAGTTAACTGATTGTGATAAACTCAGCTAGCTCATGAATTTCGAGTTGAGGGTGGTTGGTGAGGCATGCATAATGATTCTATGTGTTTTAGAATTCGAGTTGCAGTTAGTGCATTAGTTTAATGCATGAGAAATAAATTAACTCAATTAATTGAGTTAAAATCAGTTGAGCTAGTTGTAACTGTTTTTTGCACTAGTGAGAGATCAAGTGAATTAAATCAGATTTAATTCACATGCAGTGATCTGTCATGCAACTAATGATTTACTATTAATAGTTTCATGCATGTAGGTTCCAGTGGAGACATAGTTGAGACAAAGGTTTAAGGGATGTTAACTATTAGTTGTATTATTAGTAGGGTTCCCGCATGAAATAAAACAACCATATAAGATTTCCCATGATCTATACGCAATTTTGGAAGGATGAATTTCCTAAAGAATAGGGATTTCATTCCACATGAATTGCGCAAGAAAGGCAAACTGAGCAGAGGCTGAAAATTGGCTAAGTGTTGGTCAATTTTGTCCGGATCAGTGTGAGATAGTTGTGAGTGCAGGAGACTCTTATGAGAAGAGTGCACTGTAATTGTTTCATGATTCCTAGGTTAATATACAATAGAAGATAGAGGGGTTTTGAGAATTAAGCTCTCCCCGAGAAAATATATGTGTTGTGGGTTGATTTGCTTCTTTCTTTACTTGTTGTGATTGACGGTCGTGTTTATTTTCCGAAATTCATTTGTAGAAGGATTCAATATCTTTATTTAGCTCGCATGATTGGATTGAATCCATTGATATACATATTTTTTGTATAATTTCTACATGGTTGTGACCATGCGAACACTGTCGGTGATTTTATTGAGTTCCTAACATTGATTGCCCATGTGGACCTTTCTATCGCATAAAGCACATGGTATTCTTGGTTGGTTTCATGCCCTGCTAAGATGATTGGTCACCTTAGATTTCCTAGGGTTTTGGTGACGATGGAGGGAAGGCCACATTGCACCTAGCTGCCTAGGTTTGAAACCGGTTACATCAAGATATTTGGTGACCAATGAGCGTTTGACGTCTAACATGCAATGGGTCAAAATTATGGGATGTAAGGACAATGTCGAATGATGGTTGTCTTGGAAAATAAGACAAGATCGTTGCTCTTTGGTTTTACACTCCCTTTGGACCACCTGAGTGATCGCGTACCATTTGCGAAATGATCATAAATTTGGGCATTGAGCGATCAAATGATTGCATGCATCGCACAATGTGCAGGATGGGATTGGGCATGGAGGGTGGTTGGGGGCAGGAATCTGCCCCCTTATCGGCCATTCTTCTTCCGATATGAAGAGGATGGACATGGTTGCCTCGTTATCTTGGGTTGTCAAAATTTTTTCTGAGTCTAAATCCGATCCTCCTTTTGCAGCGAGACGAGTTATGGCCTGGCGTAAAAAATTTAACGCTGCATGGAAATAGGGGATGTAGGGATAACGACAAACCAGGTGGTTATCATAACGCACTCGAAAATAATATTGGACTGCTTGTAGGCCATTTTAGTACACCGGGTTGAACAGGTACCATATTTGAAATAAATATAGAGATGTAGAGTTAGTGATGAAGTGATCTCATTCATCGCAACGTGTGCAGACTTGGACTAGAGCTTGAGGATGATTATGGGGAAGAGATGTTTGTTCAGGTGACTGTCTCTCTTCTGACACATACAATATGGTCCTTGTTGCTTCCATCCTTTGAGTTGTAGTGTTGTTTTTGGATTCTGTGTCCTAGTAAGCTAAGTCGGGGTTTTCAGCGACGAAGCGTCACATGAAATCCAACATAGACCAAAATCGACAGATGTGGGGACAATGTCGCACGTGGTCGTTTCTTCGGAAAATATAACACATATTTCGTCTGTGTCGAACTAATTTTCTTCTGGAAACTTGCAGGATTTGATACCAATGGTTAAACGCCCTTAAATTGGGGCACTGTGTGATTAAGTGATTAGGCTCGTCACATAGTGCACAAACTAGGACATGTGTTATGGCCTCTGTTTTTCGTCTCTAGGCCATTGGGGTGACTGTATACAAGCAAGATGTAGGTCCCTCTCGTACGTACAATATGGTTTTGGGTTCACCCTTGTCCATTTTCATGGGTTGTGTTGAGGGGTCCTTCTGGTAGGATTTTTCTAGGGCTTGAAAAGAATCCCTATATTGTGGCATCTCTGGAAAATGATGGGTATAATTCCAATAATGGTCACATATGGTGCATGCATGATTGGTGCATAATTATTTCCCTTGGTTGTTCGTGGCGTGTTCCTCTTTATGGTAATTCAAGGTCGTGACATTTCTTTCGGTGTGTAGAAGGGGTTTCAATTCTTCTAACTCTGGGAAAATATTAGTAGGATGGCCTGTGACATTGCACAATGTGCAAGGTTGTAATGCCCCAGGTAACCTAGAGGCTTCTACTTTTCTCTCTTTTTTGTTTTTTTTCTTGGTCGTATCAGCTGGGGTTGCCACAAGTGTTTCTTTAACTGCTATGACCTCTTGAGGGAAAGTAGGGGTATTCATATAGAGGTGATGCTTGGACTTCCCAACATGGATGGAGGGATCAAATACCACATGGGTATTACAAAAGCCATATTTGGCAATGTCATAGTTGCCATGACTTGTTTTGATACAAAACCAGGTCGGGGATACAAAAATGGGGTCTGCGAAATGGCGTATGGTAGGATTTTCGTGCCAGTGGCTTCGACATTCGTACTGTTGGTTTCTACATCTGGGCTAGTTTCAGTGTTTGATGTGAGTATCATTCAAACCGGTGCCCACCATGATTTCCTGGACTCCCTCCGGCATAATGGGAGGATCTCCTAAGAATGACCCTAGGATGGATGATGGTTTTAATTGGCCTGGGCCAAATTTTGTATACCTTGTGAGTGGTTCTATGGTTGTGTCTACGTATGGTAGCACAACATCGAGAGAAGTCATGGGTTTCTTGTCGTAGTATGTGAGTTGGTCGATGTTGATGATCTGATCATAGTGGGGAAACATAAATACCCTAAAGACAGAGGATGCGACTGCAGTCATGGCGTACATATAACTCCACCTAAGGATTATATTGTAGTCTAGTTATGTGTCTAAGACCTCAATTTATATAAGGACTATCTTTCCGGCCAAGTTTACAGGGATATCTTGATACAGACCGACGAGTGACTGTCGTAGGCTCTGAGCATGATGTCAAACGGTTTTAATTCAGGTGAACCTAAATTTTTCCAAACTGGTTTGGACATGATACATGTGGATTCTCTTTCATCAATAATGCATCAGTGTATGGTGATGTTTTGAACCAAAACCGATATTTGGAAAGCGACTAGAGAAGGAAGCCTTGGGCTTGCCTTGTCTAGGTTGAAAACCATTAGGCGTGAATTAGAAGGATTGATTGCACCTAATGCTAAAATTAAGGCTTTCCATTGTCTTAGGCATGATTGCAGAACTTCCAAAGTTGACATAGCAGTTGGTGACTGAGCTAAATCATCCACTATGCTATAGCTATGAGCGACTTTAGAGTGATGTCCTATGCACATGGTTGGTCCCTTAACTGTTTTTGGAAGGGGCTCAATAGGTACTTTGGAGATAGTTAACAATGTGGTAGGTGCACTCCTACTTGCACCTGATGGGTTGGTGTCCAGAGGTGTATCGTAGTTCCTATTCCTTGTTTGGAAGAACAATTCTTCTCTAGCCATGTAGATCTTGTGACTGCCTCCTCCGGTATCATTTTGGGGTGGTTGTTGTTTCTGGGTGTTAACCACTCTTTGGTGGGGGAAGGGTTCCTGCATTACAACATGTTGTTGAGTAGGTCCCCCTTGTCCTTGGTTACCCTGAAGTTTTTTCAATTCAGGGAGTTCGGGACAATGGTGAGTGTAATGGCCATATTCACCACATATGGCATAAGAGTGATTTGTCCTTAGACTGGGTCTCTTGTTTTTCACTTGGGAGTTATTATTTGGCTCTTGGTTTTGATTTTGGTTGGTGTTTCTCCAGACTGAGATCGTGGGGGGAATTGTTGATTATTTCCCCCTTGTCCAAAGTATCCATTTTTATTATTCCTAGGCTTCTTTTTCGCAGCGTTTAGAGGATTATTGTTGTTCTCCTTGTTGTAATACTGTCATTTATGAGCTCGGGATGGTTTCACTAGGTTCACTGATGTGTTGTTTTGCGTTGGTGGTGGATTTTTTTCGGGGAAAAGGGGGTGTAGGTTCCCCTGTCCCTGATTGGTGTAAGATTGTTGGGGTATCTCTTGTATGATCAAAATTCCTAGCTGAGTATTGTTTCCTTTGCAAGGGAGAGTATGAGCCTTCCTGTTGTTAATGGTATGGTATTACCTTATTCGTCATATTTTGCAAAGGTGCATACTGACTTTGATGGTAGCCAGGTTGTGATACGTTATGCGTAGAATCATATGGGTATCCTAGGTACTGGTTACTACTGCTTAGGTGACCTTGGGTCATGGACCTGATAAAATCGTCTGCAGTATTCGACGCGCCTTGTAACTCTCTATAAGTTTGCAAGCACGAGGAATTTGGAAGGAAATTGTAAATATATCCTGACTGGGTGTAAATGAGTTCAAGCTGTTGGGCCTTTCTAATGGCGTCCTCCTTAGAGGTGGGTTTATGTGTTGCCACGTCTTTTGAAATCTCAGTTGTGAGAGTTTTCAAAAACAAGTCCAAAAACACTCTATCGTGGAGTTTGGCTTTACTCAAACAATAACATTGCCGCCATTCGTGGAGATGGTTCGATATATGGATGACTGGTGTTTACCTAAAATGTATCAGCAGTTCCATTCCCTAATCATGATGAATGGAGAGCTAAAAATAGGCGAGGAATGTGGTAGCGAGGGTGCTAAAGGTTCCATGAGAAGAAAAATGTTGCTCAACATACCATTTCGTCGCAGGGCCTGTTAAGGTGAGTTGAAAAATTCTTAGTATAATGGTATCATCAATGATACTATTGGATGAACACCATAGGTGGAAATTCATGATATGATTTCCTAGGTGTTCCGCTTGTTTCCCTTCAAATTTTGGTATATCCAAAGGGAGATTCCTGGGCATGGGAGGTTAGTTAAGGCCATGAGAAATGGGGTCATTAGCTAACTTCGTTAGATCTGGAAGATTAAGTGATGCTAAGAAGGGTAATTGTGTATTAAATAACATTGTATACTATGGAAAAACAAGTATCTGAATGTGATGGTTTAGGGAAGGGTCATGGGGAATATTACCCTATGGCACACCTCGATGGATGTTTTGCTGATTCCCTGAAGGGGTAGCGCTCCTATTCCCTCTAGGGTTTGTAGGAGGGGTTGAGAGTGGTGACCCTGCTGGGGTTTCCACTAGTGTGGTGTTGGGTGACCCTTATGGGATTCCAATCATAGATGCCCCGATAAAGGATGAACTAATAATGGTGGGAGTGTGTCATATTCAATGCCTAAATGGTGGGAGACGTGGTACCCCTCCCTCTAATGGGGGGAGGTCCAAGAAATTCCTAGATCGACGGGGTCCCTTTGGGTCTATTATGGTGTCGACTAGCTTGATCTTGGTGATATTTTTGGTTTGTTAGAGGAAGGAATATTTCTATCAAAGCCAATATGATCACATGCATAAAACAAAGAGAAAAAAATAAGAGGTAATTTTTCCTTTAATTTAAATCTATGTGATCAATCAAGCAAAAAATGTGGTTTTATTTGTTTTGCGTATGATTCTCAAAAGATTATATAGACCTAGTCATTCTTAGACTCTCAAAATAACTGGGCCTTACGAAGATATCTCCTAATGGGTACTGGGGATAACGTCCCAAAAGAGCTCGAGACGCCTTCCAGTAGTCGAATAATCGACCAAGGTAATGGTATGAGGATTAAGAGCTGCCTGCACCGTCACCTATATCGAAGGATGCCCTAGTTTTGGCCACTAAAGTGCCTTCATCCCACATGAGCATTTGAGTCTTGAGCTTCTTGGTAATTAGATATCAATACCAAGCACTAGATGGGCTAGGTAGCCCCAAAAGTACCGCATGCACTGGACCTAAGCTTAACCCCCTCTGAAATGGGTCTGTGGTAACACTCGAGTATTCGTTTCGTGGGTGAATAGACAGATTTGAAGCTCCCTAAAAGGTCAACATCTATGTTTAAAATGTATTATGACCATGAAAAATTATTGGATGCCTACCCCCGATGGTCCTAACCTGAACTATAATTTATTTTGTGGCCCTTGTGGGGGGAATATAGTGAGTTTGGTTATTGATTATTTTTAGAGGGTCTCAATTTTCCTTAGGGTGTGCTTTGGTGAAGCAACTGTAAGAAGAGGATAAAGGTCCCAACACACTGGGTTCCTTTTGGTCCGATGCTTACCGATGATTCATGTGTGATTTGGAGTGTACAATCATAAGTGTTATGAGATGTGGATATGTGCTAATCCTTTACAATCCTTTTCTAATTACCCTATGTGTGATTGATCCTTGCAAAAAGAAATGATATGTAGATTATGGTCCGCTTACATCTTTCCTAGTTAGACTATGTTTGCACTATAGGGAGATGGAAAATTGTCTTAGGAAAGCATTCATGTGCATACGTAGGCTCACAGTGAGGTGCAAGGGTGGCACAAATTACTTTCTTTCTTTTTGACAATTTGGTCCTAGTCCCAATTCCTAATGCAAAATGGAACTAATCTAATGCAAAAATTCAAAAACTTGAATTAGATGAAGACATGTGGATGTATGGGCCACTTAATTTTATGCTAATTACGCTATGTGTTTTGTATCTTTTATCAACAAATCATTTGTTTGGACATCATATGTGGATTTAAGGCCACTTACTTTTTCCTACTTAAACTATGTATGATTTACAAAAATAAAAATAAAAACTACTTAGTTGCTAAGCTAAATTCTAGCAAGAGTCCTAAACAGTCATGAAATACAAGAACAAAGTGATGGAAAATTTTTATGGGTTTCCAAGCACTTTACAATTGGAAAAAATGGCAAAAAACAAGCAAAAAATAGCTTGATGGTCTAACACATAGGTTATCATCCCACAGGCGCGGAGCGCGCGTCTGTCAGAACACAATGCATGTGATTGGGTAGAATGAAAAAATTCCCTCCTCTGTTGTGAAAAAATTCTCACTCAGTGTGATTGGATATGTTGAGAGGATTTAGGAGTGATTTGCAACAAAATAGGCAGGACGAAGGACCTGCATCAACAACCATTAACTCAAAAGAAATAATCTAGTGGAGTCGCCATTCCTGTGGTAGTGTATTCAGTGCATGGGTGTATGAAATACACTTTGTTTAGTAGGCAGGATGCTTACCTACATAAGAGTCATAGGCCAAAATGGTTTGTTAAATGTTAGTGGAACAAGTTCAACATGTAATAAGCTATCTTAGAGAGGAAACATAACATACTACATAAACAATAAAACAAAAACAAAATAACATGCACATGATACACGCTGGATAGAGAAAACACACTAACAACTAAAAATGGAGAGCTTCTCCCTTTATTAGGTGTTGGTGGTGATAGAAGATAGAATGATAAATCTATTGTACTGGATCCTTTGAGCTATGGAGCTCCAATATCCAAGACAAGAAGATCTCTTCCCCTCAAGTTTTAAACAAGCTACTTATATTCCCTCTCAAAGGATGGTAGATCGACGAACATGTGGTGAACTCCTCTCTCTTGGACTGAGATGTTGGGTGGCCAAAAACTGAGTCCTTCTAATCCCTTTGCTGTTGGAGTACACAAGCTGGTTTTCTATGGAGAAATTTGACCATCATAACAATGTGTCTCCAATTCTTCTTCAAAAAGTTGGATTTTATAGACCATTTTCAAATTCTCCCTCCTTCTCTTGGCCCAAGATGGATGGTGACGCAAGAGTGGAGGTATGATTCCTTTGTGTGCTGCATTAAAGCCTCAAGGTGGCTCAAAGACGACTGTACTTGGTTAGGTTGAGTGAGAATATTTTTAACCAAGTGTGCCAAGTGGTCCCGAATGGTGACATTCTATCAGCTCGAGGACCGCACAGCTATATTGAAGGGATAGTCGTGTTGTGCATGGATATCGAATAAAAAGCTGCACTGTGTGCCAAAAGTCCTTGTTTCCTGTGCATTGTTCATAAATTTTTCCTTTGACCTTATGAAGAATTAAATTTTTGGCTCTTCCTAATGTATTCCTTCTATGTAAAAATTTATTTGTACCTTATGCTTGAAATTTTTAATGTCTTTTTCCCGTACGATTTTCTAGTTTTAATAGTCCATTTAAAAATAAATAATTATTTCTATAGAATACAATCCAAGTGGAATTTCACCAAATTATTTCTGGGTTATTTAGAATACACGTGTCTAAGCCTCTCAACATAATATGAGACTTATATCACATTCAATTCTATCCCAAAGGAACACTCCCTCTTAGTGAGGAATGTTCTCTAACAATATGCCCAATTGCATAATGTTCTAACTCTGGAGCATCTCCCTCTGTGCTATTGATGCCTGACTCTGCTATACATAAAATTTGAACTAATGTTGCATCTGTACTACTGCTGATACTACGTACTTCTGCTAACTTCTACTATACTACAACTCCCTCTGTCTTCTGCATTTGTGCTATTGTTGACTCTGCCACTACCAACTGCTATTGTACTGCAGCACAATTGCTTACTGCAACTGAAAAGCATACGAAATTGGACAAGTATACTACATCTCAATGATGAATATCTGACTATTGCCAGCCTTTGCGTTGACCTTCTAAGGTTGCTGCAGTTCTACACTGCGAGGGCGCTTCTCTGGACTGCACTGTTGCTACCTATGCTCTGTGCTGCTCAGAATCTAGCGCTGCTAAACACTGCACTGTCTCTTCTCTCTCCTCTGCATCCATCCATCCTGTTACTTCTGTTCTGGGCTCCCGTAGCAAGGTGATGATCCGAGAGGTGGACTCCTCAAATATCCTGCCCATATTTTAGATCTATGGGTCTACAACTTCAAATCAACTAATCTCTCTCTTGGAGGTATATGAGCCATCATCACACAATAATCCTCTTCTATATTTTCTGCTCCAACTTTAGGATCATTTTTCTTTTTCTTGAGAGGAAACTGTGTGGCATAATGACCCATCTCGCCACACCGAAAACAATTTACCTTTGACAGATCCTTCTTCCTCCTCCGCCGCTCTTGCTGCCCCTTTGATGCAAGGGCCACATTCTCTTCCTATTCCTTCTTAATCTTTGAAACGTTGCTGCTGCTGCCCTCAAGTTGACACTTGAGTAAATATCTCTGCATATCTTCTTACTGAAGAGCTGCCCACATTTACTCCCAGTCCAACAAGTTTTCTCTGCTTAGGATACTTTGGAAAAAAATTAGTATTCCTCGGACACTGAGTTGAGGGCCAAGATAACCATCTCTATGGCCTTAGGATCTCATCCTACACGTGCTAGCTGATCTTAGTTTTCCTGAAGCTGATACAAGAACAAGATCAATACATTCTCCCTTTGGCATCCTAGTGGTGCAGATCTTCTCCTCCAAATACATCTTCCTCTGCTCAGAAGACCCTTGATACAACGTCTCCAACCCATCCCACATCTCCTTGGCTGTCCCTTTTCTCGAGATGTTTGGAATGATGTGATCTCTTACTCCATCGAGGATCAATTTCTTAGCCTTCGCCATATTCTTCTTGAAGGCTTGTAGTGGTTCTGCATCCACCGACTCAGCCTGAGCACTATCGATAAAATGCTACAGATCGTGCTCATCTAGAAGAAAAGAAATCATTGCTTACCAGATCACATAGTTAGAGGCACCCTCCAACCATTTCTCATCACACAATTCGTTGGTGGCCATCTCACCCAACTGTTGTTGATCTACTAACTCTCACTCTCTGCACAGTTGGATCTACACACTCTATAGGAGTAAGCCTCAAAAATTTCTACTACTACATGAGGAACCTGAGTTTCTTGGTCTAGAAACTCACCGAGTTCATAAAAATCCCCCAAACTGTGTTTATTCTGTGCTTCCTGACACTCTACTCTAGAACTCACTGATGTGAAACCAACTGCGTCGCTCCAGTTGTTGATCTACGTTGATTAGCTGTGCTATTTCCTCTACCTCAGACATAACTACGATATGGAAAAATCCCACCTCTCTATCAGCTCACTTAGAGAGAGTTTTCCTTCCATCTACTAGCCCTCCTGGCTTAATGGACTGCACAATCTTCCAGGAGATCAATTTGCTGCTATTGTAGCTCTTTGATCCTGGCTTCACAAACGTTGGATCTGCTAGATCTATTCTTTGTCTCGCTTGCACTCAGCTTAAACAAGCTCTGATACCATGTGAAAATCCCCTAAACTCAGGATCATACTGCAACAACTAATGGAAAATCTTCTATTTGTTATTTAGCTGAACAAATTATTTATTGTGTTCTACAAGAAAACATTGAAATCCATTCACTACAACCTACACAAATAATATAGCGGAATAAATATAAGTGCGGAAATAAATATGAACATACATAGATTACATAACCATTCGACACAATTATTTTTGGACAAATGTCCCCGGAAAAGCCCAATGTGGGAAAACCGATGCAACAGATCTAAGGGTTTATGTTATTATGTAGTAAATTATGAGTACATATCTATGATTGAAAAAACTATCAAATCATGCAAAAAAACTGATGAAAGAGATCTCATGAGACAAACCTCACTCCTCCACGAGAAACTGGCACTGATTTTCACTAAGGTTGGACTGCCCTGCACTGCCTCTGCACAGTGACTGCGTCACAACTCGGCTGCCCTTCTACCTCTATGCTGGTATGCCTGCTGGCTTGGAGACTGAGCCTCCTAAAAATATATCCGGAGTTTAAACTAGCTCTATGCCGTCTCTCAGGAAGGAAAACGATTTCCCTTCTGCAGCTCTGTGCAATGACTGCGTAGGCTCTGCATCATTGGCTCTGCATAATGTTGTGGCTCTCTCTATATTTGCTACTATGTAATCTCCAAGTGAGAAAAATTTCCAACCTATTATACTGCCCCTCACTGCAATGAAGAATCACTTAGATCTGTTCTTCGTCTGAGCACTGCTCCGTCAAAATAATTCGATCTTTAGATTCTTTGTGTCTCTCTAATGTATTTTATAAATGACCCTTCAAGTCCTTCTTATAACCTTCTCGTTGAATATTCAACGACCCAGATTAGATATTAATCAAAGACTAAGATTAAATTTTGACTTGATTTGTTTCTTCTAGATCATTCACACTCATATTATATTAATACCCTTTAATTATGTTATTTTCCTGTGCTTTAACTTGGGTCCCTTTAAAAATAATTAATTATTTCTATAGAATACAATCTGAGTGGAATTTCACCAAAAAATTTATGGGTTATTTAGAATACATGTGTACAAGCCTCTCCAAAAAATATGAGACATAGAGCACATCCGATGCTATCCAAAATCAACACCTTTCTCCAATGCTAGAGTGCTCCAACAATTCTATAAGTGTGAAAGAGTATGAGAGAAAGAGAATAGAGAGAGCACTACAGAACTGAATTGAAAAAAGGTTAACCAATAAAAGATGTGAACTAATTCTCATAAGCCTTTTTATCAACGAGGCATATATTTTCTTCAATTTCCATTATTTTCCTTCAATTTCCTCCTCATATGCAACCTGTGACCTTTCACCTTCCTTTTCTCCTAATTTCCATTAATTTCATAAATAAAATATCAATAAATGCCTCTTTGCCTTTTCAAATTCTTTTCCATCGCCTTTTCCAATTTTCTTATCCATAATAAACCAAATGAACACCCACTAGGATGTTTTTCCTAATATTTATCTTGGAATAAATATCCCATGGCCTTGGTCTTATTTTTCCTTTATTAACTTTATTGCATGGATTTTTAACGCAGGGTTGTTACACCAAGAAACATTTACACCACTACAACATCACCCACATGTAGGGTCTCTCGCTACAATTACACTTTTTAATAATATACATATAACTCCATAATTGTTATATTTCTATTTGTGTTATTTGATTATTTAATATATATATATATTAAAACAATATATTATTTTTTTATATAATATAATATATTTATTCTTTCTATAAATATTTAAATTGTAATTTAATAATATATATATATATGTGTGTGTTTTGTTTTGTTTTGTTTTTTAAACAGAACGGGTAGATGGATTTTCTATTAATTTAGCTAGTTTGAAGGCAAGAACCTTTTACATATGCTTCATAAAATCGTTCTTTATGCACTTAAAAAACCAAAAAATGTTGACACATTTGGCCCTTTATCGACATACTACTACAATAATTTGACATAGCTTATAATGCCCCCACAAAATTCCAAATACATAAATAAACTGAGAAAACATGGAATAAAAATAAACAAAGTTATCCTACAATGTTCAACCCAACAGGGGTACCGTATTCAGAATCTGCACTTCGAGGCTCAGAGGAAAGAGAACCTAAGACCATGACATCCTCAGGAGCTACCACCATTGGAGTAACTAGAATCTGTGCCTATAGTTCACGAAAATCAACGTCCAATTCCTTATCGACCCCGTTGTTTCTTCCTTCAAGAAAAGAAATCACTCTATCCATCTTCAAACCCAAAGAATAGTAAGGCACTTGAAGTCTCTCAAACTTAGTCTACAATAATCTATTTTTCTAGTGCAAGAGAACAAATTGTGCTTGGGAATCAAATTTTCTCATCTCCCCCTTCTTGGATAACATAGTCATTATATACTTTGTTGTAGCTGTCAAATAACCTAGCTTCTGATTAAATTCTTCCTTTTCTATAATGAAAAAATGCTCCATAATGTCTGCAACTTTAAGAATTGTCCTTAATGATGAGATTTGGAACCAACAATCTCTATATACTATTGGAGCCAAAATGCACCACTAACCTTTATATACTTGTAGGCTTGCATTAATAAACCCATCACCTCTCAACAATAAATTGAAACATTCCGCTTCCTTACTCATTCTCTAGACCCAAGCATTTTTAAGGAGTTAATATCTCTACAACTGATATCTCGCCTCATTAAACCTGGAATCTTTGAGCGTGTTTTCTGAACTGCGATAATCTCTATCACTTGGTAGAACTTGGATAGGTCTAAAGAACTATAATCCTTCAAGTACCCCATTTTTTGCCAGCTCTCAATAATTTTATCGTAAATGATAGAACTTGGAAATCTAACAAATCTGAGATCTAGTAGATGTCACATCCATTAAGTTTTCCAACCAATTAGCAATATTCAGAGCTGAAAGTCTAGGAATCTATAAATTTTGAAAATGCACCATAATAGAAAAACTCAGATTTGGATGCCAATAAGGAAGATAACATAACAATCGATGTGGCTACTAAAATGGAATAGGACAGGGTTGGTTAACATGGTATGTTGATGTGGCACGATTGTATGAATAAGTCGAGTCTGCATGGTCAAAGGACATGGAATCCAAGTGTTTTGAAAATGACATTTTGGGTTTTTTTTTGGATTCGAATGGATTTGGAATTCAAAGTCCTATACGAGTTCAAAATAAATGAAAACCTATATATCCAAATGATTTCTGAAGTGCTAGTATAAATTGTTAAGTTCCAGAGATGGGAATCTAGAAATCATCAAGTGTTGATAACTATATTCTATTAATAATAAAAGGCTAAAATCATGGAAATATTTATAAAGGGGATTAATAAAAAAACCTAAATCTATATGCCAACAAGATGACCACACAAAGGATTAATGGATTCCACATGAAAGGGTCATTGATGAGGCTTCACTAAAGTAACAACCTACATGTCATTACTAATGTGATGTTTAGGATAACAATGGATGATGTGGCATGCCAATGTGGCTTAGTAAGGCTAGGAAGATGTTATGGCAGTTGATGTGGGGCCCCATGTTGAAGGTGATGCGAAGACTGGGAGTCCAAGGATCCAAAAATTTATAACATTAGGTGTTATTATATTTATCTAGATCTATTTGTACCGATGGATATTTCTCTCAATGATCCAATTATCTAAGGCTCCCAAAACATAGTTAACAAAACTAATTGTTGATAGAAACAAGTGGAGTTCAATTTGTCGACAATTCATCAAGTGGATTGGACCAAGTTATAAGGGAAATGTGTTATGCCCTCTTGTGATCGGTGGTCCAATTAACATGGATGTTGGTTGATGGATAGGTAGAGTACATCAATTAAAAAAATGACCATATGATTAACTTGAATGGAGGAGAGAACACAAGGGTTAACCAAGTGGTATATTTTCCTAATGTCTAGTTTTCAAATATGACCTTAAGTGGACTGGGCAGGCCAACATGTTTAGCTATGAATGTGGCATTGCATGATGGAAACATGTGGGAGGAGGTTTCCACGTGTCAACCACATGTCAATTGTATAGAAGTTATCATGGCATAAACTATAAAATATTATGAGGTCATAACTTTGTGCCCAAATATCAGAGTGAGGTAGAATTTATATATTTAGAAAGCTCTTGACAAGCATAATACAATATTGAATTTATAAATGAGTTCCAAGATGATTGTGGGAAGAGAATAAAAAATTGATACTCTACCTCCTTAAAGTCACTTTGGGGACTGGGAGGTTACAAAGTGGTATCAGAGCTATGCTTCAAAGTGGTATCAGAGCTATGCTATGGTACCAGCCTGATTGCAGAATTTTCTTGAAACATTTTGACAAAATCCTCTTTTGAGAGTGGCTTATGATAAACTTTCAATCTGTGGCCATTCACAATAAGAGGAGTTTGAAACTCATCAATGGTCTTGATTCTTACCGTTCCATTGCTAAAGATCTTGTCAATCTCATATGGCCCAAGCCAATGAGTCTGAAATTTTCCTTTAAAATCTTTAAACTTGGAATCAAATAACAATGCCCGTTTTGGAAAATATAGAGTGTCAGGTGTTCCTGATTTTCACCCTATATTTTCTGTATAAGACTGCCAATCAGTGATTAGTTTTCAGGCTTATACAAATATATATATATATATATATATTAATTGAAATAAAAAAAGCTAGGCTGGTGGAGAAGAAGAATTCTTCTGTACCAGCCTGATTGCAGAATTTTCTTGAAACATTTTGACAAAATCCTCTTTTGAGAGTGGCTTATGATAAACTTTCAATCCGTGGCCATTCACAATAAGAGGAGTTTGAAACTCATCAATGGTCTTGATTCTTACCGCTCCATTGCTAAAGATCTTGTCAATCTCATATGGCCCAAGCCAATGAGTCTGAAATTTTCCTTGAAAATCTTTAAACTTGGAATCAAATAACAATGCCCAATCTCCTTCTTGAAACTTCTTCTCTTTGATATACTTTTCATGCCATTTAGCTCTTTGATATTGAACTAGACTCGCCTAGAATTGTCTCTTGTCCCACTCCCTATCTAGCCTATTTAATTTGTTCCATTCTATGCTTTGGGGCTTCCATAACCATCCCCAATTGGACTCGCTTATCTCAAGGTCCCACTTTGGAAACTCAATGGGAGTGCTAAGACTTCTTCCCATAAACAAGTCTAGGGATAGGGAGAATGTCCTCATGTATTTTCCATGGTTCTCTCAGAGGGCCCAAGGCTTCAGGAAGCCTTTCTGCCCAATCTCTTCTATGTAGATGAACAGTTTTGGTGATGATACTTTCAAGAACTTTGTTTGTAGACCCCACTTGACCATTTTCTTGCGGATGGTAAGGAGTAGATCTTCTGTGCTTGATTTTGTATTCTTCCATCAACTTCTCCACCAAGTTGGATGTGAATTGGCTTCCCTGATCTGTCACAATTTCTCTTGGAACACCAAAGCGAGTAAAAATATCCTCATAAAGAAAATGAACAATTGAATTTTCAGTAGCAGATACTAATGCTTTGGCTTCTACCCATTTAGTAACATAATCAGTGCAAACCAATATATACTTCTTTTGCTTAGATGGTGGATTAATAGGTCCAATGAAATCTAAAGCCCATTTTTCAAAGGGTTCAATGAGTACCTGTGTTTGCAATGGTATTTCATTTGAAAGGGTAGGTTTCCCTACTCTTTGGCAGCTGTCACACCTTTTGACATATTGTTTTGCATCTTTGAAGAGGGAATGCCAATAATATCCTAAAGAGAGGATTTTATAGGCCGTCCTTTTGTCTGCAAAGTGTCCGCCGCATGGTTCATCATGACATGCCTTAAGAATATCAGGCATTTCATCCT